>CM023487.1:54962197-54986413 GCA_013339685.2 Hyalomma asiaticum | reverse complement strand
GCCTCATGCCCCTTTAGCGGAGAGGGTGTAATTTTTTGGACGTGCGCATAGCTATAGGTGTACTATATAACTAAGCACCGTTACAAGGAGTAATCAATGAATGACATTTATTTGACTACGGGAGGTCGCAGTCACTCCAGAGACACATGACATCACTGCCCCGAGTCTTCTTCTCGATCCATTCTTTCGTTCGCTTCCGAATGAAGCCAGAGCCTTCGTGCATTTCGGAGTCTTTCTGTACGACAGCATTTGCCTTTGCCAGAGCTGCGGATTTTTCGGGGGCTGTACCGAGCAGCATTTTCGCCCTGTCCAATGGTTTTTCCTTAAACAACACTTTCATGTTGTCAAAACTGCAAGCGTTTAGGACTCTCTGAAGGAGGGCTTCGTTTTTCCGAAGAGAACTTCCGTGTTGTTCGCCGAGGAAGTCGGCAACCTTGAGCACTTCGTCCCTAGTGTCCGCCTTGAGTCGTTCATAAGTGACGAGGTGAACATTTTCAGCTCCGCGATGCTCGTACCACGGCAGCAGGTGATCAAAATAGTCACCGTAGAGGACCTGAAAATGCGGAAGGGTGTAGTTAATAAAGCAAACCAATAGGACTCTTTATTTCTCCCCATTAGCACGGGCTACTTGAATGGACGCTAAAGTGAATTAAGATTTTTATCGTATAACTACATTACCTTTTCACGTGGCCAAAAGAACAACTCATGCGAGGACAGGACGTTTGCTATACAACAAGATCCGCAAAAAAGTGAGTGCAGGTGTTGACGCCTGGTCGGAGGTTCCTGCACTAATATCCATGACGCCGTGCATAATATTTGACGTCTACTAAGGTATACGTGACAATTTATACGTAAAAGAGACATACATTGCGTTCTCAAGTAAAAGAATTTGACATGACGTGTTTCAGATCATTATATTGAGCCAATGTTTGCGAGAGAGACAGAGATAAAAAAAAAGAGGCATGGAGGTTAACCAGAAATAATGTTCTCGTTTGCTGCCCGACGTGCCGAGAAAACACAATACGAATAATGGGGTTCGCAATCTCGAAGTATTCCGTGGGATTCAATGAAAGTGAGATAAAATATTGATTTTGATTTTATCTTTGAATATTGAACGTAAGACGGCAAATTTAACGACATCGGAGTTCCCGACTAATAATCTACGAGTACTGACCACTGCAGTATTTCACTGTAGTCCCCCGTTGATATACTTACTTTCTTAAGGTCATCTTGTCCTTATTTTTCTCCTTTTTTTTTACTTTTTGTTACTACTCTTATGTGAAGTCTATTACAGATGATGAATATCGTGGTTCTGTTAAGGAGAAAGCGCTATTGTTTTCAGCCCATGTCGGGAGCAAGGCTCCGCGTCCGTAAAGGTGAGGACAAGGGACTGAAAGGGGTAGAAAGAAGAGAAACGCCGTAGTGCACGGTCCTTGATTTTGGCCACCTGGAGTTCAACGCGCACTAACACTGCACCGTACGTGGGGCTCTGACATTTTCGCATGCATCGAAAATGCGACCGCCGCGGCCTGTATCGAACCGGTTTTTTTTGGGTGGCAGCCGACAACTATATCCACACCACCACGGCGGCGGCTGAAGCCTTATTACAGCTAATACAAAAAAAAAAGAAAGCTTCATACAGCATCGCTTCTCGCTTTGCGAGGTCCGTCAAAGGCTAGGCATTTTGAACAGTCAGTGACGGATGTTCGACGTATGGAATTTAAGAAGATTTTAACGGACAGATGGCCCGGATAGGATTTGGGAACATGACCTACTGGCCTTCGCTTCGTATCACCAACGATAACAAACGCGCATACCTTGACGGTTTTATATGAGTGGAACTCAGTGGAAATGAGTGAAGAGCCTGCATCAAACTTGACCTGCAGTTCCCTATAATAGTCTAAATGCAGCGTACGTACGCGGTGCGCATCCGGGAAATTGCCCCGAGCGGAATGTGTTTTGTGTGTACAATAAAATATAAAAGTAATAAGCAAGGGACATTGCACACACATGGCGTAGCACATAAACTCTTAGCATGTGTCGCAGCCGATTATGTCGTAAACAAGCGAACACCCTTCTCCCCAGTCACCTCCTTTCCCTTCCAAACGTACAAGCTTCGCAGTGTGAAGTGTACCAGTCAACGACGTCGTACGGTCGCCTCATGCCTTGTCTGTCGTTCAGTGAAACTAATGAAGGTATTGTAACAATGCGTAATGTAACAGCGCTAATGTAAAAGCTCGCAAGCGCCTAGTCACATCATGTATTTTCTTCTTCAAATTTCACGCGCCTTCTTATAGCAGCCCGCAAGTTCAAGCGAATGCAATAATTAGGAAAATAAAATGCACAGATACTAAACAAGAGGATCCGTTACTCTCATTCGACGTTCTTGGTTTAAAGCACCGTCATTAAAGATGATTGTTATTACTGTTTGTTTTAAGCTTTTTGAAAACATAGCCCAACGCGGTCAACACATCTGAACAATACTAAGAGGCTTGCATTCTCAGAACACACCCATGCATTTTCTGAAAACGTTGCGCAGGTTTACCGAAACACCCTGACTATTGGCCGCTGAATGTCTAAAGAAGGTGTTGCATTAGCTTGGTGCGAGTGCTCGAGAAATACTCCGGCTTAGCCTCTCCCGACGCGACGGCCAGCCGCCAGTCGCACGAACACGCCCAAGAGAATATGTTGCATGCGCCTGGTGTTGCGCCCGCGTCGGATTATCATCGAGCTACTGCGACTTCTCTCTCTGAGTGTAGACCCAGCGTGGTGCGTTCGCGGCTGGGTTGCTAAGTTCTAGGGTTCGCTTTATAATAATAATAACTTCTTTATTTCCATCAATGATGGAGGAGACTGCGGGTAAAAGTTGCTTGAAACACAAGCAACTTGACAGAGGCCCGCAGCCACCTCTACAGTGCAGGCAGCGATGGCACACGTTCACTAAAAGAAAAAGGAAAAATCGTATCGAAACACATAATCAGAAATACAAATATGTCGAAAAAGAATTTATACAATTTCATACAAAAAACAGCCACGTTAGTAAGAAAGTGGCTCTTTTTTGAGCCACTTTCTTACTAACGAAGTAGCGGAATCGGAGCCCGAGGTAGCGGAATCGGATCCCGGCCATGCCGGCATCAGCCTAAATTTAGGGGCACGTTAAGGAACCCGAAGTGAAAAGTGATCGGAGCCTTACACAAGGCTGCGCCCATCGCAATCATATCATGGCTTGGGCATGTGCAACCCCTAACGCTTATTATATATATGTCTCCCTATTCGCCTCAATTTCCGGCGTACTCATAGTGATAGTGAATTAAGGAAAAAAGAAAATAACTCGCCTTTCCAGACAAGTAGAGCTCCAGGAACTTCTCGAAGGACACATCGGTGACGTCTTTTGGTGTCAGTCCCTTGATGAAGTGGTAGAAGGACACTGCGCAATCGCACGGATTCCTCGCTACGTAGATATACTTGGCACAGTCCACAGGACGGAACACGCTGTACGGAAGGTGCGTCATAATAGGGCCACTCCTGGAAGGATTTTCTGCAGCTCCAGCTCCAGTTAGTTCGATGAAAGGACTGTTTAACCTGAACTCTCGCATGTTGGTAATTGGTGCCGCGCGGCTCACTATATTGTACAAAATAAACTGCATCCAGTTGGTGCCGCACTTAGGATAGGTCACCACAAACACGTCTCCTTGTCGGGGGTTTGTAGTTGACTGCCGAACGTATGGCGTCATCCTGGAAAAAGTTGTGCATCCACACACCTTCGACGCGTCGGTACGACTCTTCGTCCATTCCAGCCTTTTACAGGGTTTTCCTGCAAAAGAAAATGCTAGAAACAGCAAACTTACTGCTTATATTCAAGGACTGGGATCCAAATGTATGCGACCATAACATGCCTGTGAGAAACGGTACGTGCTTCACATACTTTTCAGTGCCCTTAATTTAAAAGCAGAAAAATACACAGGTTCGCCTATGTCACACGAGACGAGGTCTCAGAGAAGGTGGCCGAAAGGTTACTGAAACAGTTCACTTAATATTAATGTTATATTTTGGCGGGAACATCTGACAAGATCACCCATAATCCACGTAACGTTGTTACGTGACATGCTCCCGCCAAAATGATGTAATGCAGTGCCACCTGACATGTTCCCGACACATTTTTAAAGAATTTTTCGGTTTCGAGCAATATTCACCCTCCGGGCACTATTTCATGTGACTACATTATCATGGATCCTATAACAGTTCATTCATCTGGCATTGCTAAACTCATTGGTAAATTACCCTTCAACTCAGCTCCGGGGTTCGATGGCATCAACAGCAAATTTCTAAAATGCACTAGCCTGTTCAGCTCCATCATATTGACCAAAATCTTTCAACAATCCATTAACACGTCCACTCTGCCTTCGCAATGGAAAATAGGGAAGGTGGTCCCACTACATAAATCCGGCAGCAAGAACTCACCCCTGAATTATCGCCCCATCTCGCTGACGAGCACCTGCTGCAAACTTCTGGAACACGTAATTTTTACCAACCTGGTTAACTTTCTAGATTCCAACTCATTTTTCACCACAGCTCAGCATGGTTTCCGTAAAACCTACTCATGCGAAACGCAACTAATATCATTTACTCATGGATTACGTTGTATTTTAGATTGCGCCTCAACTGCTGATTGTGTCTTTTTAGATTTTAGTAAAGCATTTGACAAGGTTTGCCATCAACTACTTCTTTTCAAGCTAAGTCTTCTAAACCTCGATAGTAAAATACTGAAATGGGTTGAATACTTTCTTTGTAACTGCCATCAGTTTGTTACTGCTAATAATCATGGCTCACCTTTAACTGAGGTTCGTTCCGGCGTGCCTCAGGGATCAGTACTAGGACCACTCCTTTTTCTAATCTATATCAACGATCTACCATCTGCATTGACTTCTCACGTTCACTTGTTTGCTGACGATTGCGTAATTTATCGTGAATTAAACTGCACTGACGGTTCTAACGCTCTTCAATGAGATTTAAACTACATAAGTGATTGGTGTAATACCTGGCGAATGGAACTAAATATTAACAAATGTAAAATTTTGCGTGTTCACAGAAATTCCACCACCGTTCCCTTCTACCATTTCAATAACATACCCTTAGATTCCGTGAACTCATACAAATACTTGGGCGTTCATATAACATCAAATCTAACCTGGTCTCTTCACATTGAATACATAATTAGTAAAGCTAACAGCACGCTTGTTTACTTACGTCACAACTTTTCTAATGCTCCATCATCCTTAAAATTACTACTTTATCAGTCACTAGTACGCCCGAAATTAGAGTATGCTGCAGCAGTGTGGGACCCATTCAACGAAAACCTCATCTTTTCTCTAGAGCTCTTTCAAAATAATTCAGTTCGATTCATTTATTCTAATTATAACCGAACTTCCAGCATATCTTCAATGAAAGCTAACCTATGTCTTCCATCACTAACATCTCGGAGGAACATAGCTCGCTTAACTTTGTTTCACAAGTTATACCATCACCCATTTCTTCAAAATAACTTCATTTCTCAGCCGCATTATTTATCGCACCGTATCGACCATCGCTTCAAAGTCAGAATTCAATCATGTAATACTAACACGTTCAGTCATTCCTTTTTCCCCAGAACATCTCGGCAGTGGAACCACCTTCCCAATGACATAGTCGCCATCAATGACAGCAAACTTTTTCGCAAGGCTGTAGAAAACATTTTTTGACTTGGGAATTGTAACATCTTATTTTCATCGTTATGGCTGTTGAGTAATTAATAACTAACTACCCAACATTGTATAAGCCGGACTTTATGTGATGTTACCTTGTTTGCTCATGTTAGTACTAGCAAAGCATTTCATTAACATTGTATGTACTGCTATTTCTAGTCTGTTTTATTGCGTTACTGTGTTATTTTCTTGTTGTTATATTACTATTCAATTTTTGTGTTATTTCTCGTTTACCACTCCCCTCTGTAATGCCCTCGGGCCTTGAGGGTACAATAAATGAAATAAATGAAATGAAATGACAACCGTAATGACAAAAGAAATGGAGAGTGGTAGGTCACACCTTTGTGTCTTCATATGTTTATAAGATGTGGTTCTTGCTTGTCTTCAAACATTATGGCATTTGTTTCACTTATAAAACTGGCTTTACGCGTTTGACATGTGTGCTTCGAATAAGACAATAAGAGTACGAGAGTTCCAATGTAGTTCTGTTGAAGAAGCTGCGCTGATCCTAGGGTGAATTTAAAGTTTGACAGAAAATTCCCTTATTTTGAAGTGTCGTTGTCATTGTTATACTGTTAAGGGGACAAATATTGGTCATATTTCCCAGAACATCATGTTATTTCACTTTGGTTGAACCATACACCATCCATGTCGCTTGCACACAGCAACTTCCAAGCACTGTACCCAAATCACTGAGACATGAAAATTAGGATGTCTTCAAACAACACAGACTCTTCTCTGATTTGCTGTTGTGTTTCATTGAGTATCAGCTTGTATTATCATTGACACAAATACGAGAAATTCGAACTTTTCGTCTGTTCCATGATGTCATTCACTAGACTCCGCCATATGTCTTGAGGTTTTCCTCCTGTTTGTAAATCAAACTGACGTTGTTCACATACGAAAAATTAACTAGCCAGAAAGAACTGGTACTTTTAAGCACATGAGCAGATGATGTGAATAAGAGCACTCCGTGATTTCCATTGCTTACGTTAAGACAAAATAACACCGAAATATCGAATGTGCACTAATCACTAACGGTTTTGGCTTGTTGTCACCTGCGCCCGCTGATTCTTGGCATCCACTTTTTGTTTGTGTCTTTGGTCATGCCCTAAACCGTTTCATTCCTTTCTTTCTTTCTTTCCTTCTTTCTTTCTTTCTTTCTTGTTTTATTTACGACAATATAGGGAAAACGTCCTGGCGTAAATAGCTAAAGGGGAATATGTCCTGTCTGGACCATGCCGCCCATACAGCAACAGCAGCCTCATGAGCTATATATACGCAACGCTTAAATGCACACATGACCAAATAAATTACTTTGAACAAACTGAGTGCAGAGTTCACGCAACATGAACAACTTTAGAGCATATGTCTCGTAAAGACATCGTTTCATAGAAATCAGCTATGCTGAGTTAAATCCTGCAGTACACGACGCTGGCAGGCTTAACTGCCTCACTACGCGTTTAACGAACTACAATATGATATGAACCCTCGTGAAAGATGCCAGGTATGGTGAATTGTCAAGATGCTTCTGAAGAAGTCACATCAATAAGATTTTATTACAGAGAAGGGTCTTTTCGTCAGTATCTTTCTTTCTCATGTCATATCGCATAACACGAAACGAAAGATCGGTGATAGCAGGGTAATACTACAGTTCCATTTGGCCTTTTAAACAACAAAACAACAATGGAAAATGCAGCAAGTTCCCTGCGATGTTACATTCGATGCCATAGCTACAATTGTCGAAAGAAGTTGTTGCTTCTTATTTGAGCTCTGTCGAACCATTTTTCTGGTAGATTAAGTTTGCGAGAGTAGTACACTTTGGAATTCATGTGTATAATCGTTATATGCCTCACTCTTCGCTGCTTAACCTAGCCGTAATATCTCAGGCGTGATGTTCGCGGAAACATGTCAGGTGGCACTGCATTACATCATTTTGGCGGGAGCATGTCACGTAACAACGTTACGTGATTATGGGTGATCTTGTCAGATGTTCCCGCCAAAATATAACATTAATATTAAGTGAACTGTTTCAGTAACCTTTCGGCCACCTTCTCTGAGACCTCGTCTCGTGTGACCTAGGCGAACCTGTGTATTTTTCTGCTTTTAAATTAAGGGCACTGAAAAGTATGTGAAGCACGTACCGTTTCTCACAAGCATGTTATGGTCGCATACATTTGGATCCCAGTCCTTGAATATAAGCAGTAAGTTTGCTGTTTCTAGCATTTTCTTTTGCAGGAAAACCCTGTAAAAGGCTGGAATAGACGAAGAGTCGTACCGACGCGCCGAAGGTGTGTGGATGCACAACTTTTTCCAGGATGACGCCATACGTTCGGCAGTCAACTACAAACCCCCGACAAGGAGACGTGTTTGTGGTGACCTATTGGCGGCACCAACTGGATGCAGTTTATTTTGTACAATATAGTGAGCCGCGCGGCACCAATTACCAACATGCGAGAGTTCAGGTTAAACAGTCCTTTCATCGAACTAACTGGAGCTGGAGCTGCAGAAAATCCTTCCAGGAGTGGCCCCATTATGACGCACCTTCCGTACAGCGTGTTCCGTCCTGTGGACTGTGCCAAGTACATCTACGTAGCGAGGAATCCGTGCGATTGCGCAGTGTCCTTCTACCACTTCATCAAGGGACTGACACCAAAAGACGTCACCGATGTGTCCTTCGAGAAGTTCCTGGAGCTCTACTTGTCTGGAAAGGCGAGTTATTTTCTATTTTCCTTAATTCACTATCACTATGAGTACGCCGGAAATTGAGGCGAATAGGGAGACATATATATAATAAGCGTTAGGGGTTGCACATGCCCAAGCCATGATATGATTGCGATGGGCGCAGCCTTGTGTAAGGCTCCGATCACTTTTCACTTCGGGTTCTTTAACGTGCCTCTAAATTTAGGCTGATGCCGGCATGGCCGGGATCCGATTCCGCTACCTCGGGCTCCGATTCCGCTACTTCATTAGTAAGAAAGTGGCTCAAAAAAGAGCCACTTTCTTACTTACGTGGCTGTTTTTTGTATGAAATGGTATAAATTCTTTTTCGACATATTTGTATTTCTGAATATGTGTTTCGATACGATCTTTTCTTTTTCTTTTAGTGAATGTGTGCCGTCGCTGCCTGCACTGTAGAGGTGGCTGCGGGCCTCTGTCAAGTTGCTTGTGTTTCAAGCAACTTTTACGCGCAGTTTCCTCCATCATTGATTGAAATAAAGAAGTTATTATTATTATAAAGCGAACCCTAGAACTTAGCAACCCAGCCGCGAACGCACCGCGCTGGGTCGACACTCAGAGAGAGAAGTCAAAGCAGATCGATGTTAATCCGACGCGGGCGCAACACAAGGCGCATGCAACATATTCTCTTGGGCGTGTTCGTGCGACTGGCGGCTGGCCGTCGCGTCGGGAGAGGCTAAGCCGGAATATTTCTCGAGCACTCGCACCAAGCTAATGCAACAGCTTCTTTAGACATTCAGCGGCCAATAGTCAGGGTGTTTCGGTTAACCTGCGCAACGTTTTCAGAAAATGCATGGGTGTGTTCTGAGAATGCAAGCCTCCTAGTATTGTTCAGATGTATTGACCACGTTGGGCTATGTTTTCAAAAGTCTTAAAACAAACAATAATAACAATCATCTTTAATGACGGTGCTTTAAACCAAGAACGTCGAATGAAAGTAGCGGATCCCGTTGTTTAGTATCTGTGGATTTTATTTTCCTACTTATTGCATTCGCTTGAACGTGCGGGCTGCTATAAGAAGGCGCGTGAAATTTGAAGAAGAAAATACATGATGTGACTAGGCGCTTGCGCGCTTTTACATTAGCGCTGTTACATTACGCATTGTTACAATACCTTCATTAGTTTCACTGAACGACAGACAAGGCATGAGGCGTTCGTACGACGTCGTTGAATGGTACACTTCACACTGCGAAGCTTGTACGTTTCGAAGGGAGAGGAGGTGACTGGGGAGAAGGGCGTTCGCCTGTTTACGCCAAGGTCGGCTTCGACCCATGCTAAGAGTTTATGTGCTACGCCATGTGTGTGCAATGTCCCTTGCTTATTACTTTTACATTTTATTGTACACACAAAACACATTCCGCTCGGGGCAATTTCCCGGATGCGCACCGCGTACGTACGCTGCATTTAGACTATTATAGGGAACTGCAGGTCAAGTTTCATGCAGGCTCTTCACTCATTTCCACTGAGTTCCACTCATATAAAACCGTCAAGGTATGCGCGTTTGTTATCATTGGTGATACGAAGCGAAGGCCAGTAGGTCATGTTCCCAAATCCTATCCGGCTCATCTGTCCGTTAAAATCTTCTTAAATTCCATACGTTGAACATCCGTCACTGACTGTTCAAAATGCCTAGCCTTTGACGGACCTCGCAAAGCGAGAAGCGATGCTGTATGACGCTTTCTTTTTTTTTTGTATTAGCTGTATTAAGGCTTCAGCCGCCGCCGTGGTGGTGTGGTTATAACTGTCGGCTGCCACCCAAAAAAATCGGGTTCGATACAGGCCGCGGCGGTCGCATTTTCGATGCATGCGAAAATGTCAGAGCCCCACGTACGGTGCAGTGTTAGTGCGCGTTGAAGAACTCCAGGTGGCCAAAATCAAGGACCGTGCAGTACGGCGTTTCTCTTCTTTCTACCCCTTTCAGTCCCTTGTCCTCACCTTTACGGACGCGGAGCCTTGCTCCCGACATGGGCTGAAGACAATAGCGCTTTCTCCTTAACAGAACCACGATATTCATCACCTGTAATAGACTTCACATAAGAGTAGTAACAAAAAGTAAAAAAAAAAGGAAAAAAATAAAGACGAGATGACCTTAACAAAGTAAGTGTATCAATGGGGGACTACTGTGAAACACTGGAGTGGTCAGTCCTCGTAGATTATAATTCGGGAACTCCGATGTCGTTAAATTTGGCCGTCTTACGTTCAATATTCAAAGATAAAATCAAAATCAATATTATATCTCACTTTCATTGAATCCCACGGAATACTTCGAGATTGCGAACCCCATTTATTTTATTGTGTTTTCTCGGCACGTCGGGCAGCAAACGAGAACATCATTTCTGGTTAACCTCCATGCCTCTTTTTTTATCTCTGTCTCTCTCGCAAAAATTGGCTCAATATAATGATCTGAAACACGTCATGTCAAATTCTTTTACTTGAGAACGCAATGTATATCTCTTTTACGCATAAATTGTCACGTATACCTTAGTAGACGTCAAATATTATGCACGGCGTCATGGATATTAGTGCAGGAACCTCCGACCAGGCGTCACTACCTGTATTCACTTTTTTGCGGATGTTGTAGCATAGCAAACATCCTGTCCTCGCATGAGTTGTTCTTTTGGCCACGTGAAAAGGTAATGTAGTTATACGATAAAAATCTTAATTCACTTTAGCGTCCATTCAAGTAGCCCGTGCTAATGGGGAGAAATAAAGAGTCCTATTGGTTTGCTTTATTAACTACACACTTCCGCACTTTCAGGTCCTCTACGGTGACTATTTTGATCACAAGCTGCCGTGGTACGAGCATCGCGGAGCTGCAAATGTTCACCTCGTCACTTATGAACGACTCAAGGCGGACACTAGGGACGAAGTGCTCAAGGTTGCCGACTTCCTCGGCGAACAACACGGAAGTTCTCTTCGGAAAGACGAAGCCCTCCTTCAGAGAGTCCTAAACGCTTGCAGTTTTGACAACATGAAAGTGTTGTTTAAGGAAAAACCATTGGACAGGGCGAAAATGCTTCTCGGTACAGCGCCCGAAAAATCCGCAGCTCTGGCAAAGGCAAATGCTGTCGTACAGAAAGACACCGAAATGCACGAAGGCTCTGGCTTCATTCGGAAGGGAATCGTAGGGGACTGGCGGAACTATTTTACCCGAGAACAAATAGAGCGAACGAAAGAATGGATCGAGAAGAAGACTCGGGGCAGTGATGTCATGCGTCTCTGGAGTGACTGTGACCTCCCGTAGTCAAATAAATGTCATTCATTGATTACTCCTTGTGGAGGTGTTTAGTTATATAGTACACCTATAGCTATGCGCACGCCCAAAAAATTACACCCTCTCCCGCTAAAGGGGGCCATGAGGCGATGCGAAGCAGCACGGGGGGTGCACACCGTGTTGGCATCGATCAGACTAGTTGTCGCGTTTGCATTGGTTTGACGCTAGCAGATGCGGCTTGCGTCGGCGTCGTCTCTCGCGGGCGAGGGCGCGTTCTAGTTCCTTGCGAGCTGGTAAATCGTTCATCGAAGAAAGAGCGTTTCCTTAGCCGACGCGCGCCGTTCGGAGAGGAGATGAGACAAGAAGAGGAGGGGGAGGAGGATGCGCATGCGCAGTGCGGGTGTGGACGCCACATGGCGAGGGCATGGAGAGAGGGAGGGAGGGAGAGAGAGAGAGAAAGAGTAACATAGCCCCGACGATAAAAAGCTGCTTCGCATGTAATATAATGTATGCTAAGGTAGTCACAATGCTCGTGAGGGTTTGTACTTATGTATACGGAGATCCTTAGAACAAGCGTTCAGCTAATCTTGCTCTGAGGCAGTTGTAATCTTAAAAATACTCACAGCATGTGCAATCCTTGAACTCTTTCTTTCTTTGCAGTGTTGTGTCATTGACAATTTGTTTGTCACAAAGTACACGTGGTGGTATCCTTCGCTTGGTCCGATTACTGCTGCTTTGAATTTAATTGTAATAACAGGTGAGTATGAAAAAGAAAACCTCATGTTACTAAGGCAACGCATTTCTTCCTCAAGTGTAAGCTCACGAGAAACGAATGACAGATCTGCCCTCACCGTGCCAGTGCACATATTTCATCTTTATTTTAAAGGAGTGTAATTAAAGGAGAGATTGGTGCGCGTGTGCGGCGCCGGCTACCCCTCTATATCTTTGTAGAGCCGTGGTAACGAGACGGACACGGGTCTTTTCCGTAACAACGTCCAGTTTATTCTGCTCACAAGAAGTCGAGTCGAGCGGGCGCACGCAGTGCGTCGTAAAAGGCGAGAGTGATAGAGAGGAAGGAGAAACTAAGAGGAGAGCAGTAGGTTGCTCGGACATCTCAGTGAAATGAAAAGAAGAGAAAAGGAAGAAGGGAAAAGGGAGCTCGCGTTCTGGCAGGGGCCATGTGGCACAGTCGCCGGGGGCACCCCGCGGCGAGTTTTATGACCCCGGGGGGGTGTCACTTGTAGAGCCGCGCCGCTACATCTTATCTTCAAAAACGAATAGACGGTGCCATTATGAAGACCGCATCTTCTAGTCCCGGTGCGATAAACGGTTTGCATACCTTGTTCTCAAGGTACCCGAGTATAGGATAGCCAACCGGACACCTTTCTGGTTAACCTACCCGCCTTTCTGTTTTCCTCGTTTCTTTCAGGTGTTTGGGGTCGCCAGTCCGTCAGACTTCAGGGAAATTGCAATGAGGGCTGTTGCATGTGCCGCCAACTCGATTTTTTTTTCGTTTAAAGATCACCATATTTCCAATTTTTGTCAGCATATACATACACTTGCGGTGACCCTCTTATCTGGTTTCAAAAAAAATATGCGCATTTTTGAACGCTGTGAAGATTGGGTAAACAAGCACAAAAATGATATGAAACTAAGTGGTCGGAAGCGTTGAAAATAGAAGACGGTCAGTAATATAAGCTGGAATATAGTCTTGGTAAGAAGCTTACATTTAATTTAGCCATTTAATTTTTCCTTGTGTTTGCACTTCAACATGTATTCGAAGGTTCTAACAACCGTGTTGAATGATGCCCAGCGTAATTATTATGAATATAAAACAAGAAAAAACAGAAGTTATACCAGAGGGAACTGGCAGATTATTAAAGAATTCCTCAACATTAGTTCAACTAAAGCTCCGATATGGTGTATGAACCGCAGTTCTGCTAATATTACTTACCATCAAGATATCACTAATGCTTTCAGTGATCATGTCAGTATCACAGGTGACAATCTGCCTAATTCGACGTTACCTAATATTTCCCGTTGTTCGCGTTCATTTCACGTATTCCCTACAACATCAGAAGAAGTGTGTTATCTTAACAGATCTGCTAAACCAACAAGTCCAGGTCTTGATCCGATGCACCCTTCAAGCATTAAGCTTGTGTCTACAGAATTTTCACCTTCGTTAGCACATGTAGTAAACAGATCAATAAAACTTATGAAACAAATAAGTTGCCCGAAGTTTCCTAGAGCCATTGTAGATTCCGATAAAAAACCTGATGTTCACATTGAATCAGTTAAAAAAATCAGCCACGGCCCCCCTAAGAATTTTAGTGAAATTAGCTAAATTTCAGCGTCAATATAGGCTCTTTTCTCAAAGAGAAACATATCTATGTAAAGATCGGACACTCCTACAGGCCCATGCGCCCGCGCTTCCCAACTGCAGCGAGCGCCCCCAACGGCTGGTCAGAGCCGTAATTCAATTTTCCGAGATATTGCACGCCTGGCGTATATGGGCTTTCTTTACGACATTTATAGTATATTGCTATCGAACAACGTTATCATCGGCTGTAAAAACTTTCAAATGTGTCGTTTTCAGATGCAAACACACGAGTTACGACTTCGCACTTTGTCCATGCCGTATGGACGTAATAAATTCGAGACCGCAGCCATTTTACTGACCAAGCCGCGAAGTTGCTCGATGAACCAATCAAAGTATGATTACCCCACTCAAATCGGAAAATTTAATGCGATCAGAATTGTTGACTTGAAAAAAGCTTGAAGTTGGCTGGAAGGAGCCACAAATTTCAAGTTTATTTGAAATTTCTGGCTCTTTCGAGCCAATTCTCTGAATCGACATTCCCAGCGACGCTGCCTGCTTTCCATCGTTTTTAAAGGTCTGTTCAATGTAATATGAAGCACTCATTCAATGCATAAATCATTACTCTTGTTTACATAAAGAACTGTACAGAAAAAAAATCCTCATTCCTCGCTAGAATATACGATCACACTTAAAAAAAGAACAAAAACAATGAAGATATGTAAAGCCCATATAACAGCTACTCAATTACAAGACACAAAAGTTTACATACACATCCGCTATATGCCTTTTAAATAAATCAGCAGTGAAAGTAACACAGAAGGAGTTGTCAACGGTTCGAAACAAGCGAGGAAACAAAAAGTAGTGTTTGGCCTGCGCGTTGTGCTTCTACATTAGGCGCTCGCAATCGGCTGTTTAAAAGCACGAAATCATTATGTCAAAATATACCGGTGGTAGCAGTAAAGTGATCGTTAAAGTATTTTCGGTCGATCCCTAAACACCACGTAAGAAAATTCACGTATTTGCTTCCCACTAGCACTTTATGGCTGAAATGAAATCGCATATCTCTTTATAGCGCAATCGTGTCCGAAGTACTACACAGACAAGGTCACGAAAAAGTCGCCCGCTTGAAGGGAGCATTTCCTAGGGCCTCATAGAGAAACATACGACCTAAGGAGTGGCCAGAAGGGCCGTTTCGCAGCCGAGCAATTCAGGGTCTCACCACCCGCCAGATGGCGTAGCGATCGCCACTTCCACTTCACTTCAAAGATAAACAGCTTATAATGCCTCCGGTTTGCTGTATCGACGCGTCACATATTCCTCTATGACGTCCCTTCTGTCGTGTCCGGTCTCCATAGAAACGTTGATGCTGCACCGGCTGCGCCAGTCATGTGCCGCTGGTTACGCCCACCCCGGCGCACTTTTAAGCACGCCGGTTCGCTACTGCGGCAAGATGCTTCCTTTTGTCTGCGCAAATAATTTGCAGTTTTGTGCGTCCGACATCGTCAAAGAGATGCTTTTACAGCGTAAGCTGTTATGAGATCACAACAACGGCGCCGTAGTTGTCCGCCGCCGCCGCCGCCCGTGTCCGCCCGTGTCCGTAACCGCTATCGCTCCTCGTGAAGAACACGACAACTGCTGCCATCTATTGGCGCTGATTTCCTCCGCATAGCCTTCGGAATGTGTTTTTACGAAGCGCTGCCTCGTTAAGCAGTTTTGTCGTATCGTTCAATGCGTCACGCGACAGGCGACGTGCGCAGCCCCGACAGCAACCTGACTTGGCTCTTCGATATACCTGATGGCGCCTCCTCGCAAGATGCTGACCGCTGCTGAAGAAGTGAATCGCAGAGTTACGCGCGCGGCTGCAGCAAGGCAACGTCGGGAACAGCAGACCGCTGTGCAGAGAGAAGCCCAAACCGCAGAGTTATGGCGCATGGGATACCCAGCACCTGTACTTGCACTAGTTTCCCCAAGCGTTTACAATGGCCTCTAGGAAGGTCGCTCCTTCAGCTTACGCTGTCACTGTACTGCGATTCCGCGCAGGCCTGGCTCTTTTTTGATGCTGGTGGAGTGTATTTTGCGTGCGTAGCATACAATATGTGCATCGGCGCCCGCCGGGGCTACTTCGTAACCGTGGGTTCTATTTTACGCGTTGCTGTCATTGCTAAACCATTCCTGTTGTGGCCTGAATTCTTTCTGCCTGTTCGTTACCTGCAATTTTAAGGACATCTACTGAAATTAGTCTTGTCCAGTAGGCTCATCAAGTATGGGGAGGCATATAATTTACCACTTCCTCCCATTGTGTCTAATTCAGAAAGGCGGTTTAGGCTAAAGAGTGAAAAAAATTACAAATGAACAAGTTCTGCTTTGAATGCGTACATCGAGGCTGTCGGTGGTTTTGTTCAGTAAAAAGGTTGCGATCCGCTAGTTTATATAATTGTATATGCTAAAAATGCAACATCGAAGCTTCACTAAACACGACATAGTTGAACATTTTAACAGCCAGGTAAGGCAGATTCACAAGCGCTGCTGTCAAAACCGAAAATAAACTGAGTTGTACCAGGCCTCTCGGAAGACAATACTGCTGATCTGACCGACCGCTAGACGCGCTGATAGCAGTCTAGTAGGTAGACCGTAGGGCCCTGCAGGATTGTCCGCTCCTTACGTGAGTGTATTTCTCTATGAGGGCCTAGTGTACACGCCTAACAGCGGTAGATGCGTTCAAGCACTCAGGCAATGAACTGCAAGCAGCCCACTTGACAGCAGAAAAGTATTTTTCTCATGGCAAGCGCAGCGTCAAGCTGCGCTAAGTGAAGCGTGGCCTTGTACAGCCGCGCTCTCCTCTCGCTCCACCGCCGCTTCAGCTGGTGTGGCGTCGCGTTCGTTAGTGTATCGGCCGCTTCAGCCGGTATAGTGCTCTGCACGAAATTCAGCCAAGGTCAACGACGTTATAACCGTGCTCTATTAGCCAGCTTTGCCGTGCTTTAGCCTTTCGCGACCAAGCGGGTGCTGTTATTCATTCTTTTTTTGTTCTTCTATATGTCTGACTGTCTCTGTTGCTTCTATCAGTTGGACCACTTATTCGGTGGTCCTCAATTTCCCTGCCACTTCTTTCGTTGATCTCCGAGCTTCCAAGCTCCGAATAGACACGTGCAAAAGGCGCTGATTCCATATATTCGACTCCAATCACATCGACTATGACCACGCGATCTGGCGTTCTTTTTTTTCCTTTTTTTGTGCACCACCAACTGCCGCTTATTAGGCGTTCACGACACTTCCGTTAGCTCTGGAGGGTGGAGCGAAGGTAAGCAAGCCATCTGTTTAATTGGCGAGAAATAGAGCGCAGTGTGAGCTTAAACCCCGTAAAAGTTCGAAACAGCGAGTACTTTAGATAATATGGCATGATAGTTAAGAGCACGGCGCGTGATGCAACGCTGTTGACGAGATCCTGAGTAAGAAACCGTACGCGTGTGCAAGCGGACTACATGTTGAGCAATCGGTGTGGTGGTCGGGAAAATTGCCCCAAGGTTTGCGTAGATAATGGCTTTTCGCTCGTATCTGTATTTGTTCTCAACCTATGCACTGATCAACGCTATCTCTCGGTACAGAAGCGTTGCAACGTAGCACGTGTTTCTCTCTTGTGTATAGGATGCCGAGGCTTAGTCAAACCAGGCGCTGGATGTACGAGTGTGGCTCAGGACGAGTGCTGAATACGTAGACGCGAACCTCCCGCGTGCCGTACTGCGAAACCTATTCTTATCTCGCCATATTGCGCTACGCGCTGCTTTGGAGCTCTTCGCACAAGAGTGGTGTCGGCCTAGGATATGTTACGCATTCTGAAAGCTAAAGTGATGGGATCAGATATACTGAATTGAATAACGGACCATCGTCCATTGTCCCCTCCTCGATAAAGCAAGGTAAGCAGGTAAAACATGAAATCTTCGAACTTACGACATTATGTCTGCGGTCATAAATTGTGTGAACGTTCATCTCTCGCACGTGCTATATAGGATTGTGACTTAAGCGTATTCGGCACTTGAGTAACAATCAATTGAATCACAGGACCAGTGAACACTGCTAAAGACGAGAAGCGGAACGGAGAAGACTACGCGGTAAACAGAACATCTGTGCTGCGCTTCCTTGCTTGCCTCGTGTTATTTACGTTAATTAGTGTATAGTTACTACTATGAACGAATTGGCCCATTCTGTTAGCTAATTGCATTGCTTCGACGCTATCAATAATACGAAAAGCACGACTATTGGAACTAAAGTTTGCTTACACGCCTGAAAAATCATGTCATTAAAAACATTGTTTAATGGGAAACAAAAGTAGTTAAATAAAAAATGTGCTGCTTTTCAGAGCTGTTTCCAGCTTCTTCGAATCAGCTTGTGCACTTTCTGCGAGCACAGTGTTAGGCGTTCGGGCCGAGCGGCCAAGGATATGAGACAGCCGTTGGTTAAAAAAATCGAAAATAACGTTTTAATAAACAAAACACGAAAAAGACATGCAGCACAACTCACAAGGACACAGCTACACTTCGCAATCAGGGCGACGACGCCCAGGCTAGCAAACAACCCTATGCACACTCGGTCAGTCCGGCACCTTATATCCGCGCAACTTATCGGCGCCGCTTTTGTATTATCGCCTTGAGTCGCGCGCGTCCTCACTGCGCAGCCTATGGCGTTTTCGCGACAGCATGGAGAATTTCGCGGTCCTCTCAACGGTTAACAAGCGCTCAAGTGAAAGCTGCATCGTGAAAATCTAACCGCGTAGTGACTGTCAGCCTGTAATTAAGGCACTCTGCAAAAGAACATAGCGAGCAGACGGGGCCAACCAGTAACTGAGGCTCCGCGGAATGTACAAGAAGATTATTATATCGTTTCGCCCAACAGGCATTTCGCGAATTGGTTTGAAATACAGCTGCAAACAGGTTACATTTCTTCGAACTAATGCTACTGGCAGTAGCAACTTGCTAGCTTGACTTTTCTCTGTCTTCTTAAATATAGATGAATTCATTCTCTGAATTACTTCGACACAAAACGAAGAAATAAATCATTGCAGATGACCTTTGCGTGATCGTGTGAGTAATCCATGCTATTTATTCCTCAATATATCCCTTGTTTTACCAAAACAAGCGCTTTCCAAATTTATAGCTTTTCCTCGCACGATATCACAATGGAGCCAACTGACCAACATTAGGAAATTACCTGTAAATTAGATTATTGATAAGTACTGATTCATTGGTGTTCTGTTTTCTTTTTGCGTTATATTTCTTTCTTCATGTGCGCCTTGATGAGTACAATTAATCAGTGTAATGTTTCCTTGATGCGCAATATTCTGACACGTTCACCTTTGGTCTGGTGCTACCTTTTGCCCTTCGTACCTGTCCTCCTTGGACCAAACCTTCATCTGCAGCATGATGTGAATAAATAAATAAGTAAATAAAATAACAGTGGTAGTCGGTACATGTAGTGATATTATTTTGTTGTATCAAAGAGAAGCGCATGTCAACTGTATTTGAAATCAAATTGGAAACTCCGTGGTGCCTGCAGCGTAATCGTTTTTGACTTGCGTGTTTACAGGAGCCTTTAGTGCTCATGAGCATCTTTTTCTGACTTCGTTCAATAAGTGTTGCAGGGCCCCTACAAACTGCATCAGCACTCGCACGTCGCTTTAGGAGTTGGGACGATCTAAGTTTGATACTCTATAGATTGAAACAGTCATTGAGTCATAGACTCGTTGGATAACAATCAGCGCCAAGTTTTGGTCCCTCGACGCTTCAAAATTTTACTGGGCAGGTGCCGAGGCTGGGAGTCAGAGAGAAGCTCACGGCAGAATATATAGGTATACATAACAGCATTTTAATTGGGCAGAATTAAGTTGAAAATAAGAGGAAGGAAATAGGAAGACGCTTCACAAATCATTACACACAAATCTACTGCGCATCATCAGTGCAGAACAAACCAAATTATTACAATCCGAGTATCAAAGTCCGATAGGGATGATACTCATGCAGCTGTCAACGTCTTCGTGAGGTCTCAATAGACTGTAAGCATTGGTGAGGCTTACCGGAAGTACAGTCACGCCCGTCGCCGGGCAGCGATACCGCCTCCTCTACGCCAGGCTTTGGAACAGAAAATGCAGCTAACTAGGGAACGTTTCTTCCCATTCTTATCCATCGGGCCGTTTCGAGCGTTTTCTGATGCTCGTTAAATAACCAACGGGATATCGCTGTCGCGGCCCGCAAACAGAGGAGGTCATGCCCCACCTCAGGTCCTCCCCAGGAAAGGGTGACGCTATGGGCCAGGTGGGGAAATGCCTGAGGACGTAGGCGCGAAACGGCCAACAGGCGGGAAATCTCCCGAAGGCCACCAAGGTATTCCACACACGAAACAGGTTGAATCAGCTTGCAGGTTTCCAGCAAGGAACAGCGCACGCCATGGCGCGGTTGTAAGCTGCACGGGCTCTGGAAAAGAACACAATAACCCAAGGTGTCGCGCGTTCCTCCAGGAGCACATGGCCGGGGAACCAGTCACATCTTCCGCGCTTCGCCCAAACGTGCGGACCATTCGTTCCGCCGTCCTGTGTATTGTCGCAAGCTTTTCAGGAATCGGCCCACCTGCGAAATGGGTCGGTTCTGTGGCACCCCGTGAGCTGCCTGAGAAAAGGTGGCCGGGGATAAGCAGTTCCTTGGGCGCTTCTGCCAAGCGTTCAAACCGCTGCTGTGTCAACAAATATCTGTAAATGAACTCATTCTTCGCGACACGAGCATACGAGCTGGAGAAGAAGAATAATACCACGATGTACGAGCTGCCGTCTCAGGAAGAGTCTCAACTATTTGCACGGGAAGAAAGCAAAGAAAAAAAAGTTTGGGGTGGTAAAGCGTATCCTGTGGCTGTAAGTGTAGCGGGTATGCAGCACAATGCGGTTCTATTAGCAAATCGAGCAACGCTATCATATCCCGGTGG
Source organism: Hyalomma asiaticum (assembly GCA_013339685.2). Classification (NCBI taxonomy): domain Eukaryota; kingdom Metazoa; phylum Arthropoda; class Arachnida; order Ixodida; family Ixodidae; genus Hyalomma; species Hyalomma asiaticum. The sequence continues at coordinate 54,965,433 of CM023487.1, read as the reverse complement.
TTTTAGAGCTGCGCCCACCCTCCGCGGTGAGGAAGGAAAGTATCCAATGTGGAACAGGTTCATTTCCGTTGCAGCTGGTGTTCTGTCACTCCACAAATGGAACCCCGCAGTGTGCTCGTGACTCCGGGCTCTCTGGTGTGCTGCTTTACACAACGTACCACAGCTGTTTCATGTCACATGGCAGTGATCCGGGAGAGTCCTGAGTGATCATAAATGTATCCTGTAGAAGGGCGCTCATTGTTAACAACTGATTTACATCATAATTTTTGGAACCTGGCAGTGCAAAATATATGCGTAACACACGCCACAGTATGTACAATACGTTTGATTTGCCTGCTCGGTCGCCCGGAGCGCAACTCATCCAAATAATTTTTGCTGTTTAAGGATCGCTGGTACCGAAATTGACGCTTGTGTCTGAACTTGATATTCAATCTTTTCTCAAACAGGCGAAGGGGGTGAGAAATGGACCAAGACTCGTACCGGAGCATCGAAGGCGTGTGGTTGCACAAGATCTTCAAAGAGGAAAACTTCCGTTCTGCGATCAACTACAAGCCCCGCGAGGGAGATATTTTCGTCGTGTCGTATCCGAAATGCGGCACCAATTGGACGCACTTTATCGTGTACAACATTCTGACACGTGCGAGGCCAGTAGTTGATCTGGCTGACTTCAGACGTATGTGTCCGTTCATCGACGCGAACGGAAGCGCTGTCGCCGAAGGCTCCTTCAGAACTGGACCTATCATGACTCACTCCCCCCTCCGTGTTATTCAACGAGCCAACTGTGCCAAGTACATCTACATAACCAGGAACCCGTACGACTGTGCCGCCTCCTACTATCACTTTCTTAAAGGGATCACTCCGAAGACAACCGCTGTTTCCTTCGATAAGTTCCTTTCTCTCTTCCTCACTGGAAAGGTAACTATTATCCTGGTATCTTGGTGTTATTATGAGTTTTGGTTTTTTTAATCATAAAACTATGATATCAGAGCGATAGTGTGCCAATTATGTTTCTATAAACCGGCCTTGGCTTATATTATGTCGTACCACTTGCAGCTCCTTGCGGAAGCTACCAAGGTAACTGCCGCTCGCGCTTCCCGTGTAGACCCCACTCTTCGAAGCAAGTTCGAACCAAGTCCGTGCCTCTGACAAGGTGCGGCCTCTAATGGCTTGATGCGCGAGGTACATGGTCCATAGAAAACGTCCGAAATACGGCAATATTACGGCCCCCTCGCGAGTTCGAAGCGAGTCTTTGTATGCTCAGTGACCACACAGAATAGGTAGTGGTAAAAGCATATGTTGCAAAGGAGCGATGGTAAAGCTTCCTTCCGCCTAGAACAAAGCTGCCGGAATAAGTCATAAATTACCCACCATGAGGAGTAGTCTGGCCAGTGCGTCGCGGTTACGAAGCGTCCGCAGAAGTTTAGCACAAAGCAGCCAGTAGCACCGCCACAGTGGTCTAGTGGTTACAGCACTCGGCTGCTGGTCTAAAGGTCGCGGGGCAGAATCCCGGTCGCGGCGGCTGCATTTCGATGGAGGCTAAATGTTGAGGCCCGTGTGCTGTGCGATGTCAGTGCACGTTAAAGAAGCCCAGGTGGTCGAAATTTTCGAGGACCTTCACTACGGCGTCTCTCATAAAGACAGCTGGTTTCGGGACCTTAAACCCCACAAATCAATTAAAGCGGCCAGTATTGAAGCGAAGTTCCTGGTCTGTCCACATCGGCCATAGGAGTCTGTTAGCGACAATACGTGTGGAGAGCACAAGAAAACACGTTACGCGCTTTGCAACCAGTCCAGTGTATCATCAGCACGTGGCTGTGTTGCAGGTCTTTGCGGGTGATTTTATTTGGACATGGATCACCTGCGGAAAAGTGTGGAACCTACATACGTTTTCATTCCAAATTAGGAACGCCTATGAATTGTGGAAAGTTGCGATCACATAGGGTTTGAGCATGTACGACCCTTGGCCATGAATCATGCGTGCTTGGCTAGCGGATAGCCTGGAAAAGACCGCTGCTTGGTGCATCATACGCAGTTTCAGTTACGACGAAGTGAGTACCACCTCCATGCTCTACTAGCAAGTTATGTTCGCAGATATGATGTGAAGACTGGTTCACTAAATGACGAATTTTTTATCGGCTACATGTATTAGAACGCAATCAAACTCTCAAGCGAGAAAACCTGCCTAGCTTTAGTGTTATATAGACGTACGAAACACGAACGGACAAGCCGGCACGATAATGAACAGAACTCAGGTGGTGTTGTGTACATCAGTGAACGCACAATTCATGCGGCTTCACCCACCCGTCCGTCTCGCCCTTGAATAAACTGAAGGCCTATGGTGTGCGTGCAGTCTATTACACTGAACGGGGAAAAAAAGTCATCAACAACTGCATTGAAGACTTCCACACGATCACCTCTTCCGGGCCGCAAGTGATTCCTACCTTGCGTAGTTGACAGTACAATTTGATACTTTCATTAGAGGTCTGGTTGTATGCCAACTTGATGCAGAAGCAAAGGCTGCTCTTTTGCTCGGAGGTCGAGACAACGTAGCCAACCGTGCCTTCGTCATGTGCACCAAAATATCATCGCTTATAATGGAAGGTAGTGCGTGATAATGCTGAAATAGGACAGAGGAGGATGGGCAAACGTTTACTAGGGAAAAGACACAATCGATCTCCACAATGTGTGTCTCGCAGCCTTGGTCTACTGGACTTGAATGAGGCATGTGTAGTAACGTCTTCCCGGTGATTAAGTCTTCAACATTTCGATCATTGATGACCGTATCTTCCCTGTACACTGAATTATTCTTTCTCTTTCCACATGGTTTAAAGGCCCGTTGCTTGGGTAGGCATGCTATGTTTTATTTTAGCCGTACCTGACATGGCTGATGCCTACTTCTTGCCATGCTGACCCGTTGGCATATGTACTGTTCGCTTTGGTCATAACAGGCCTTTGCGCTAAAGAAAAACTGCAAACAAGCACCCATATACAAGTTGTGACTTTGTCGACATCAGTACAGTAAGTGGTATGGTAATTTCTGGGGAAGAGGAGGATGAGCAATACACTTTCTTTATCTCGATGTAAGCACACACTGCCGCAGTGTGAGGTGGTCCTGTTCTAATAATAAAGTAGGTGCCAAGAAAGACAACGAAATGAAAATATTACTGGTAAAATTTTCTGGCTTATAAGATTCGCAGACCTTTAGGTGTTTCAATCATCTCCCTCTACGTGATTGC
>CM023487.1:54833872-54962097 GCA_013339685.2 Hyalomma asiaticum | reverse complement strand
GAAAGGGAGCGAACGACGCGCGTTGACAATGAAACGCTCTTTCTGTCCGCCGCGGTGGTGTAGGTACTCGGCTGCCACCCAAAAAGAAAGCGGGTTATGTCCCGGCCGCGGTGGTCGCATTTTCGATGGTGGCGAAAATGCCAGAGGGTCGTCTACTGTGTGCTGACAGGGCAGGGCGTTTTAAAGAGCCACAGGTTGTCAAAATTACCGGAGCCCTCCACTGCGGCTTTTCTCTCCTTCCTATCTCTTTCAGTCCCTTTCCTCTTCCCCCACGGACGCTTAGCCGTGCTCCCGAACATGGGCTGCATAAATTGGCGTCCTTTCCTTAACCGAACCACCATCAATTTCTTTCTGCGATGAACGCTATACCAGCTCGCAAGGAATGAGAACGCGCCCTCACCCGTGAGAGACAACACCAATGGAGGTAGTGTCTGCTAGTGATATTCCTGATTGAAAAAAAAAAAAAACGACTGCTCACGTTTCACAGCCGTTCACCGGCCACCTCATATATATAGGCATTAGATCTTTACTCGCAATGTAGTGTCGGTGGGAGATTTTTCTTGTGCGTAGTGTAAAAATAAAGATTCGCAGCGTGCGCGTTCAGTAATCCGAAACTTGGCATGATCTGCGACGTGGGAGCGCAGGAGCTCCATGAAGACCAGGAGCATGGATGAGAACGCCTATGTAAATATATACAAGCGCTGTCACACATTTACATGCGCGGTCATGGGTGATTGATGGTAACACGGAATGATTCCCAGTGCTTCGCCCACTACTCATGATTCACTTCAAGGAGATGCGTGGATTTTTTCACTGTCCTGATTGTTTTCTCACATTCCCCTTCCCACTGCTGCTCCGCAAATGCGCGACACGGAAGTAAGTATTTATTAAAGAATCGATGGTTGGGCTCGTTGGTTACGATTGAACATCTTCAGAAAACAGCGATAAACAGGAACGCGGACGAAAGAAGAACGGAAACACAGGAGTGCTTAAACATCTTTGTAATCTTACTGACAAGCGCCCCTCAAGAGAATTATTTGTTTTTTTGCTATCCCTGTAGCTTTCGATATGATTCCTGATGAGCCTTTTGTTTTATACAAGCCTAGATATATGCCAAGAGAATGAATCATTACGAAATGATCAATGCGCATCGCAATTACTCTGCATCCTGAACTTATCATGCCACGAATACGTGGTGTAGCCGCAGCGGGTATTTGATGGACTCAAGTACTCCCCTCCCTCCCTTAGTTTTCAAAGCCGTCTCCCCCATCTCCTGACGTCCCAGTTGCGGCGTCCTTCCGAATGTTGTTGCTGTTTCAGAAGAGGAGTAATGTCGTTCGTTTCCGGAAAGGAAAATGGTTGACATGTTCTCATGCTAGCTCTTCCTCTTGAGCGAAATATTTCCGGGCGTAGGCTGTGAAGCATAACAAAAAAAGCGGTGAATTAGCATTAGGCTAAGAACAAATGTGATGGGAGAGCACGTGCGCTGAAAACTGTGGCTTTAACCTAGCAGAGGGTTTGCGCAAGAGATGGCGTGGGGTCACTTAGAGAAGCGAGACATCGTTAGAAAAAAAAAGAAAAATAAACGTTTAGAACGCAGTGCTCCTTGCGCTGCTGCACACGCAAGCTTTATGGCACCGGAAGGAAAAACAGGCGCCATTTTTATCCATCCTCCTGCATTTCTTTCACCAGTTCTGTACCCCTAACTGTATGCAAATGACTAAATGGGAAGAGATGTCGCGCGTAACTCTGAGAAAAGCCACTGTTCCTTATGATTATTCTAAACAGTTATCCATGCGTACCGCTATTAATGATGCCCAGTTGCGTTGCAAATTGGAAGGCGGTGACAGCGACGCGCCTTTTAGGGGCGAAGCTCCTTATGGCATCACCTGCGGCCCGTCCGGTAGGTCCATCCGCCGTAGCCAGTAGCGTCTCCCGTAGCATACGATAGATGGCGCTGTCCCATAGAGATGCATGCAAACTGCAGTTGGGTGACGATATACTAGATGGCGCTGGTCGTCATCGCCCTTTCTGGGACGAGCCTGGTGGCGCACATGTCACCGCCCCGTTACAAAGGGGAAGCTCATAGCATCCATCCATCCATCCTTTCTCGTCTAGTTTCCTAGATGGCACTGTCCCATAGAGATGTGTGCATTATGGCGGTTGCGTGACTGGACACTACATGGCGTCTTCACGGTGAATATGCCGCGGTCGAGCTCGACGACAGTCGAGCTCCCCTCTCTCGGCCCCACTCTCTCCCTTTCCCACCCTCTCCCCCTCTCCCTCACAACCGTCCTCCCCCCCTCTCTCGCGTCGCGATGCCGACGCAGGCAGCGTCTGCTAGCGAGTTTCTTGTTTCCCGTATATATAGCACTGGATTTTGACCTCCAAGGTAGTGCCTGTGTGCGATTTCTCCCGTGCGTGATTAAACAATGAAAATTCACAGCGTACATGTAAAATTAAAGTGAGCTGCAAGTCACCATAACTCTCATCGACCCTTTAGTATAAACGCGCACGATCTCACGTCGTTGATGGTGTACTGGGCAGAATTCACGGTTTACCGATGAACCTCCGCAGCTTCGCCCACTCATCATCATTCACCCCGTGGATATGCTGTGATTTTTTTTCGTTTATTTTTCTCAATGCTGAAATGTACGAGTCTTCTACTCGCGGCTATCTTTGTATTCTGAAGCAAACCTCCATCCCTAGCTTAATTTGCAGGCGCAAATTTTGCGTGAAATATGGTAGCATGCGAAAATGAAAGCACGTTCTTGTTTTTCCTATCGGTACCCCGAAGGAAACAAAGAACCTCCCGAATTTTGCTAGACACTGAACGTACCTTTAGATGTATTCTGTGGAGCAAGACACAATACATGGTGTAGAAGGCAATGGTAACTGAGAGTACTTATCCTTTTTAGGGGCGAAGCTCCTCTAAGTGCTCGTTCACACAGCCGTCAAACGGCCCGTCACGTCACCGTCACGGCGCCGGTTTTCGTCAGGGGAGAGAGTTTCCAAGACGTAACGGGTTGACGGCGACGTAGAGCACTGCTCTACGTCGCCGTCAACACGTTTTTGAGGAGAAAACGTCTCGGGAACCCTCTCCCCTGACGAAAACGGGCGCCGTGACGGTGACGTGACGGGCCGTTTGACGGCTGTGTGAACGCGTCATTGGTCTAACCTTGTCCCTCGTCAGGCGTCAGGCGTAACCGGCGTGCCGGGAGGCACGCGCTCGCCCTCGGTGCGTGCCTCCCGGCGCGTGCCTCTCTCTCTCTCTTCCGGTGCGTGTCTCCCGGCACGTGCCTCTCTCTCTCTCACTCTTCCATCTGCTTTCTCGTGAGAGAGAGAGACAGAGAGAGAGAGAGAGCGAAAGGCGCGCGTTGACTATGCAAACGCTCTTTCTTAGATGAACGCTCTACCAGCTCGCAAAGAAGTAGAACGCGCCCTCACCCGCGAGAGACAACGTTGGCGCAGGCGGCGTCTCCTAGCGAGTTTCTTGGTTGAGAAATACCGACTGCTCGCGTTGGATAACCGTTCACCGGCCAGCCATATATATATATATTATATAGGCACTGGATCTTGACTTACAATGAAGTGCCGGTGGGAGAGAGAGGGAGAGGGAGAGATGATGGGCGGAAGGCAGGGAGGTTAACCGGAAGAGAAAATATCCAGTTTGCTACCCTGCACTGGGGAAGGGTTGAACCATAAGGATTCGTAGCGTGCGTGTTAACTAAATTAATCCGGAACTCGGCACGATCTATGATGAACCTCCCGAGCTTCGCCCACTCATCATCATTCACTCCGTGGATACGCTGTAATTTTTTTACTGTAATGTCCTTTACGGTGATGGAAGTACGCCTCATGTCATGACGATGATCGTGGATAGGTGTACACCCCTCATATCAGAGGCCGCCAAACTAGTGAGTTTTCTCAATCATGTGCAGGTATTTTAAACGCCAGTGGCAACACATGCCCCGCAATAATGGGCTGGTGGTTACAACATTAGGGTGCTGATCTGTCGTTTCATCGGAACTAATCCCAGCCGTGGCGGCTGCAATTTGATGGAGGCTAAATGTTGAGGCTTGTGTACTACGCGATCTGAGTGCAAGGTCAGTATCACCAGGTGATTCAAATTTATGGTGCCCCCCCCCCCCCCCACTATGGCGTCTCTAATGATCAGACCGTGGTTTTCGGAAGAAAAAACCCATAAATCACCAAATCTTCGGCCATATACGCTAACGATGTATGAACATGAGAACTACTTTCTATGCGCAGGTCATCTATGGAGATTATTTCGACCACCTCATCCCATGGTACGAGCGGAGAAACGACCCCAATGTCTTCTTCGTCACCTATGAGGACCTAAAGGCTGACACGAAGGGACAGGTTTTGAAAATGGCCGACTTCTTCGGTGAGGAATACGGCGCAGCACTGCGCGAAGATGACGCTCTCCTCGAAAAAGTTCTACAGTCCTGCAGCCTAGATAGCATGAAACAGTTATTCAACGACAAGCCGATGGAGAGGGTCAAGAAAATTGTCCAAACTGCGACCGAGAAATCTGCTTCCTTCGAAATGCTCAAGGACGTACCGAAGCAGGCTGCAGAACTCCACGAAGGCGCCGGATTTGTGCGCAAAGGTATCGTGGGAGACTGGAAGAACTATTTCACTCAAGAGCAGATAAAGCAAACCAAGGAGTGGATAGAGAGAAAAACTGAGCGAAGCGACGTCATGACGCTCTGGCAGGACTGTGACATACCTTAAATAACTGTTTATGCGAGAGCAACGCTGTTGGTAAGGGTAACAGAAAATCTTGATTGCAGCGCTGTCGGTGGCTGCATATTAAAATACCTTGCGAAAACTGTTGCATGAACGCGACGGCATCTGTACTTATTTCCTTTGTGTTCTCATCGGAATGAGGAGAGACATATGGGGTAATGGTTACCAAGACGTCGCATAGCTGGGCAGCTTCTAGTAACAGAAAAAAAAACAGACCCTGAAAGTCGGTATCAAAAAAGACAAAGAAAACGAACTCCCAGGCCTGCGCTGGGGAGGCGCAGCGTAACACAAGTTTTCCTCCGTGACAGCGCAGCGTAACATAGGTTGCCAGCCTAACATAGGTTTTCCTGCGTGGTTACACTTTCCAGGCTTTCAGCTTAATTCTGTTCGCGCTTCTCCTTGCAACCTCTTCCTCCTCTTCTTCTCCTCTCTGAGCTGGCACAGATCCAATCCAGGGATGGCACATATCCATTTACACATAGCAAATGCAGGGGAGTTTCAACTAGAAATAATAGTAAAGGCCACAACAACAACAACAACAACTTTGATTATTGCAAAACAGACATCGTGGTGGCTGTACCGGAATGTGGACCTTCTGAACTAGAGAAAAGCTATTTCGTTCAATTTGAGGCCTAAGTGATGAATAATTCGTTCAAGAACATTGTTTTCCTGAAAGATGAAGTGACGGCAAGATGTAAAAAAGTGGTGAATAATTTCGTGCTCATTACAGAAGGGGAATTGTGGGGAAGCAACCAGATCTCTCCTGTGCAAATAAAAATTCGGGGAGGGAATTCACCTACGTAAATCTGCGATGCGACCTCGATCACCCTTATGCTGCGTAATCCGCTGTGCGAGGTGAATAAAATCTGTTTTTTGTCTAGAGAAGGTGTCAATACTGGATCTGACGATCCTTTTGCGAGCATAAACCTACGAAATCTACCATCGTTAATGGTAGGATCGGAATTATAGGGACCAAAAGCGACTCCTTTGCTGACGAATCTGCGGTTTTATATAACAACAACCCTTTGTGGCCAGGTACCCAGGTAAGGTGAATACATTATAGGGTAACAAGGGCTAGCACAATGAAGGCAAAACGCCAGATTTAAACAAAGAAGAACGTGCCGATAAGGATAGTAACAGTAGCAACGCCTTGAATTATACGATACTTTTGCATAAAGCCAATAATATGGCCCATAATTCAGCGAGAGAGAAAGGGACTAAATCAGCTACCCCTAATCAGAATGATCAGTAGAGGTCTGGGCTAACGATCACGACTCCAGAGCCTACTTTATGTGCGATGCCTCTGTTGCAGAAACTACCTTTTCCAGTTAGTATTTTGGTGATCTTGTAACAATCCATTATGGTATGGAACGGTAATAGTTTCGCGTGATCCCCGAGATATACATGCGCACTCTGCGCCACCCAGCTCAAAAATAGTCGCACCCTTTTGCACCCTCTTCATTGTGTACAAGGGACCCGTAGCGGCCCGTAAACGTCGTTATTTGTTGGTTTATTTTGTGACAAGGAGAGTGCCTGTTTATTCCGTACCACGAATCACCCTCGCCTGACGAGTTTTCGTCGAACCTTGGACTATATACAATGACTATCTGATGGGTATCTCAAGCTTGATAGGCCGCCACGAATACGCTCGGGTGGCAGCTCCACGACCACCTGATAAAAACCGCTTTCGGTCCTTTATCTGAAGTTGACCCTTGCAGTCATCGACAGAGCGCTGACCAGAAACATTTTCCTGTCAACTAGGTCGAAGCCGTCACTTGGGACCAACGATTTGGTAAGTGCCAGCTGACGCGTGTATCGATGTCTATGATTTATGTTAATCCAATCCAAACTTTCAAATTAGATAAGTGCACTCAGAAGGAGAATCGTTAATTGATAATAATTGCTGGGATTTTTGGGGCCACAATAACGATGTGGTATTGCGCTACATCGTAGTGCATGTCTACTAAAATTTCGACCAGCTGTTCTTTTCTTTTTTAAACGCGCGCTATGTCCGTTCTAGGCACGTATCTCTAGCCCCTTCTCGTACATAAAAAATCCGAGAGCCTTCGCCGTCACCGAACACTTGTTGTTCGACCGGCAGCCGAGCACCGAGCGGTGCATGAGGAGAATGGTTAAAGTCTATGGTTAAAAAAAGAGAAAAGCTGAAGGAGTTTGTTTATCAAGCTTGAAATTTCGAAGGTCATGCATGCCGTCTATCAGTGCTATTGCTCAGCGTTTGCGTAGGTGAGTGGCTTAAGAGTAGCAGGGACTGACTGAATACGTCGCGAGAATATATGCCATAGCAAGCTGCTCTCACTGAGGCAAAAGCTCGTGTTAATAAATAAGCGTGGGGAATATGCGCTGTTCGCATCTCACGAACCGCCTTCGGCGTAAAATAATGTTTGTCGATCGCTACGACCTCTAATCGCCCAATGCACTCAAAGCACTACTGATAGGGGAGGTTGCAAGCTAGGTACGCATGGAAACAGTCGATAAGGTCTTCATTTTTTGATCAAATTGATAAGGCTGAAAGTCAGTCAGCTTAGTCCGAACAGTGCAAACTCGTCGAAGAATGTGTTAGGGGTGGCACTTTGACAGAGCATCATTTCTCTTTTAAATCATGTGAATACGCTGAAAGAATATTATAAGCTTAGTTTTTTCGCATTATTAGCCTCCCTCCATTTTTTTCTACTCATTTCTCCTCCTTCAAAGGTCCTGACATAGCCGCTTTATTTGGGCACATTATTGCTGGGTGGTTATATTCTTTACTGCGTACATAACTGGTATTCGATAAGAATTTAAATTTGATGTGTTGGAAAGTGTGTATTATATAGAAAAATGGTGGTAGGTCAATTTCACCAGAGGCGAGAAATATGCATGCTGACTGTAAGAGAGTAGAGTAAAATATCCGCTTGTGTTTGCATGCTAGTGGACGCTTGTCGAAGGACGTGCGATGAGAAAGAAATCATGCGGTTTGTGGTCGTTGCTTGCTGCAAAGGGAGAGCGAGAGGAGCTAATGTGCCATGAAGCGAAAAACCGGTGAAGTGATGCATGGTAGCACGGCGCGAAATTTCTCAGGAATCGCCAAACAATTCCAGTCGGGCGCAACGCTGCAATGAGCACGTGCGATAGCGCTAGTTTTTGATGAGGTGCCCAACAGGTAGTGCAATTACACTGAGAGACGCTGCACTTCAGGTTGTTACGCAACTGCTGAACACGCGCTAAGGTTTGCTTATAGTTTCTGGTAATCTTTGCAAGCTAAACAAGCTAGTGCAGTTTTTAAAGAAACATTTGATGCAGAAGAGGGTACAGTCCTTGTGTGACACCGCGGCGGCAAAAAGGCGAGCAGTTACAGATGCGGACCGTGAGCGTATCGGCAGCTCAACTCACACCGCTGGGTCTTGCTGTTCGCAGGCCTGACCACGAAGGCAGACACTGCAGGAAACGTTCTGCGGAAAAATGAAGAGAGCTCTCCACAGATGAGTGTTCAAGGACATTGCGCGTTCAGTGCAGCATACAATGCAGCAGGGACTCTGTTGTGCCTGCTCAGGGCACAACATTCGTGCATTCAATGCAAAACATTGACCGACGAAGATGTTGTCGACGACATATGCCGTATTGGACGATGGTAACAGCAACGCGCCAGCTCCGTAGCTGTCCGCTAAGAGAAGCGCTAGTTTTGAAATCGGCCAATATATTTACTAGCCAACTCAAGAATTTTCGAGCGATATGCTGGCTGCTGAAGCTCCACGGACACGGCAGGTTATGAAAACGTAGTTTTGTCGCTGTCGGTAGTAATATCAGTTGCCTTGGGCACGGCTGGCATTCAAGAAACTTAAATGTGTTAGGTGGCCGTTTATTGACAGAAGGACAATGCGGAGGCTGGAGCGAGGTGTAGAGAGACAATAGGAAAAGAGGTGGGTTAACATGGAGTAACGCGGATATTTGGGCTTGTTTGCACTTATTGCTTCTTGCAGAAGCAGGCCGCACAAAAGAAAGAGAAAAAGACGTGGAGCCAGGACAGTGTATCGCCGGTGACGCACCTTCTTCTTTCTTTCCCCTGTGCCCAGATAACTTCTGTAATTCTGTAAGAATTGCTTTTGTGCTTCTGTAAGAAAATTTATCTGGGCTCAACCGCGCCGTCGACAATGAGCAGACGCGAGAACTTCCCGTCTTTAAAGCAAAAGAGCAAATGTGTACAAGCCCGTCTTATCTATTGCGGTGATCGTTGAAAAAGATGAAAGATGTAGAATGCAGCGCAGTCGGCCAGCCTGATATTCCTCATTTTAGGCAATATGTTCATAGCTTCGTGCCTCCAGCACCCCTCCAGTTCCTTTCTTTGTTTCAGCGAGTAAGTTAACAAGGGTACCTTTGTGACGGGGTCGCTGCATCTGCACAAAGGCAGAGTGAGGGAAGGTGCCGCAGAAGAGAACGAAATGCGAAAAGGCTGTTCACCTTTATGCAGAGAAAGAGGTGCTGTGGTTTCTAGAAGAGCGCACTCGCACCATCATAGTGGCATGCGCTCGATTCTTCAGAGCTAGCACCTATGCGTGATTGTAGTTATTGTAGTTGGGCACGATGACGGCGACAACTGAGAAGACGGAAACATGAAGCACAAGTTGCTCTATTAAAAATAAATCAATGTCAAATTAGTTCTGCCGAGACCCGCAAGGTGGAGTAACGTCAGCTGGAAAAACTAGATGATGATGATTGTTTACAACATTATTACTCGTGGAAAAGATTTTACGAACGCTGGTGAGTTTGGTGTCATGTGCCCCTTCCTTGACCTGACCGGTGCAGAAGCTACCCACAATGGCTGGATGCTAATTTTCCCTTTCATAAATCAATGTGTGCCACACAGTGCGAAGATCTTGCAGACTACTAGGACACACGCATACATTACTGGAGAGCGCACAGCTAAATTATTGCTAACATGTTTTCTTGGCCTTTTCCCAACACACCGCTTCCTTATTGTTTGCAGACGGAGCCAACCGCCTAAAGATGGACCAAGAGTCGTACCGCTTTGTGGAAGGTGTATGGATGCACACTTTCTTTAGAGAGGAAGCGATTCGCTCGGTGATCAATTACAAACCACGGGACGGTGAAGTTGTCATCGTAAGCTATCCGAAATGTGGGACAAACTGGACGATAATGATTGTTTACAACATTCTTACTCGTGGCAAGGATTTGACAAACACTGGCGAGTTTAACCTCATGTGTCCCTTCCTTGATATGACCGGAGCCGAAGCTGCCCACAATCCATTGAGGGCAGGTCCCGTGATGACGCATCTTCCGTTGAGTGTTTTCCCGCCGGTGGAAAACGCAAAGTACGTGTACGTGACAAGAAATCCATACGACATAGCCGTGTCCTGCTACCACTTCCTCAAAGGTCTAACCCCGAAGACGGTCACCGATGTTTCTTTTGGGAGCTTCTTGTCACTCTTCTTGTCCGGGAAGGTAAGTGTGAAAAATTTCGCGCGCATGAAGTGCCTGACTATACTCACCTTGACAGTTACGCAGTGTCAAAAGTACAAAATGCTTCCAACACTTTTATTCATGTTCGGATGGGGGGGGGGGGGGGTGGAGGGCGACGGAAGAAGTTTATGCCATCGGCACCGCATCGGCTGCTCGTTCTGCTTTTTTAAGTTAAACACAAAAGAAACGCCTCGCAGTAGGGCATTTCCCGAAAATATTCGTGACTAGTAGACGGCAGTAAAAGAGTTCCGGTAGGAAAATAGGCACACGCATATACGAAGTATTTCAAATATTCGCGTAGGACGACCATGACCATGAACAGAGTAATACAGAACTACCCTTACTACAACAGATATAACAAGCGAATTAAGCAATTTTGAAAACATGACCGGTGTGTAACTCGCTCGCCATCAGCATAAAGACAAATTGTTATCTCGAAAGCATACTTGCGCTTCTTCTGAGCGCTGCAATTGCCTGGGTCACGCGCCTTGCGGCGATGAAGACTGCAAGACTCAACGACAGGTCGGTTTCCACGTATTCGAAGTCAGACATACAGGGAGGTACAATCGTCGTCGCGCGAAACTGAGGAAGAATTACCACAATCTTAATCTTTAGACGTTTTACTCCCAACTGTACTAAGTGTGCGTTTCCAGCCTTTCATTTTCACTGTCGTCGTTGTTTTCTCACGTTTCCCTTCACCCAGTTGCTCATGGAATGCGCGACTCCGAACTAAATATTTATAGAAGAACCGATAGTTTGTCTAGTTGGTGACGACTGAGCATCTTCAAAAAAATTACACCATCTCCCGCTAAAGGGGCCAATGAGGCGATGAGAAGCGGTACGGGGGGTTCACACCGCGTTTGCATCGCTTTGACTAGGTGTCGCGTTTGCATCGATTTGACGCTAGCAGACGCCGCTTGCGTCAGCGTTGTTTCTCGCGGTCGAGGGGACGTTCTCGTTGCTTGCGAGCTGGTAAAATGTCCATAGAAGAAAGTGCGTTTCCGTACTCAACGCGCGCCGTTCGGAGAGGAACGGAGGGAATGCCGAGAGGAGAGGAGATGAGACCAGGAGAGGAGGGGGAGGAGGATGCGCATGTGCAGTGCGGGTGTAGACGCCACACGGCGGTTGGAGGGAGGGACATATTCCCCGACCACAAGCTGCTTGGCATCTAAAACAGCGCCACAGCAACGCGGGCGATAAAAGAACGGGCACACGAGAGCGCCTAAGCGTACTTGAACTCCTACTAACATGATCACCTTATGCACATTATTCATGTCTCTGACTACTCCTGTAGTTTTCGCATTGTAGTCTGACCAACCTCTTATTTGATGCAAGGCTTGATATATGCGAGCTACCAAAAGGATGAACCACTGGGAGTCAACAATGCGTGTAGCAATTTTTGTGCAAACTGAAGCTGATCAACTCACGAATCCGTGGCGTCGCCGCAGCGGGTGTTTGATGCATTCAAACACCCCCCACACCCCCCCCCCCCCTCCAAGATTTTCGGAGCTCTCTCCACCATCATCGGCCGACGCCACATAAAGTTGTGACGTGCATCCGAAACTGCGGAAAGTTGGCGTTGTTTCGGAAAAGGATTACCGTTGCGCGTTTAGAGACGTGAGGAAGGTCGACATGTTCTCATACTAGCTTTTCCCCTTCAACAAAATGTTTCTGGAGGTGGGCTGTGAAGCATAACAAAAGAAAGCTGTCAATTAGCATTAGGTTAAGCATGATTGTCATCAGAGAGCATGTGCGCGGAATGCGTGGCTTTAAGGTAGCAAGCGGTTTCTGCAGGAGATAGCGGAGGGGGGGGGTCACTTACCAAAGGGGTACCTTGCAGGTAGACAAATTAGGAAAGAAAGCTTAGAATGTCGCGCACTGTGCTCTGCTGCACGCGTAAATTAGGTGGCATCGGGCATAAACGCAGGCGCCATTTCTTAGCCATTCTTCTGCTTTCCTTTGACCTGTTCCGCTCCCCTGACTACATGCAGATGACTAAAATGTGAAAGGGAGATGTCGCGCGTGGTTGAGTGAAAAGCCACTGTTGCTTGTGATTATTCTAAGCAGTTATCCATGCGTACCACTATAGATGATGCGCATTTTTGTTGAAAATTTGAAGGCGGTGAACAGCGATGCACCGTTCTTTTTTATTTTGCTCAGTTCTCGAATGGTAGGTTCTCCTAATCGCGGCTATCATTGTATTGCGAAAGAAAACTTTAAGCTTAGGTTAATTCACAGGTGTAAATTCTACTTGAAGCACGGTAGCATCAGGATCTAAAAGAAAATAAAACTACGTTCTTTTTAAATGCCAAGCATTTCTTAGCGAACTTCGGCGACTTTGAGGGTATCTGTCTATCTATCTAGCCACCTACGGGTTTGTGCTCTACTGGCCGCATCGTTAACGAGATGTATACGAAAATTGGCATGCCACAACATGACTACATGACGAACATAACTGACAGGCCATAACACGAAAATCCCGACATGCATGTCATGAGAGGCATGATTTACATGAGACAGTCTTGCTGCTCTCCTTACCGTTGCGTTAATGGGATGTATACGAAAATCGTTATGGCACAACATGACTCCATGACAAACATATGTGACAGGCCATAACATGAAAATCATGATATGCATGTCATGAGAAACATGATTTACGTGATACGGTTTTGGTGCTCTTGCGGCCATTCCGTTAATTTGATATATGACAAAATCAGGTATGGCGAGACAGCAATGCAGATCCATTTTACGCTCCTGATGCGTGCTTCGCATTTCCTTGATTTCCACTGCACGTGGGATCTGCCATTTTTGTCCCTATCAGTTCCGCGAGAGCAACAAAGAACCTCTCGAATTTTGCAAGACACCACACTCACCTTCCGATGTCTTCTTGGAGCAACACAGTGCGTAGTATTGAGGCCAAGTTAATTGAGAGTATAGAGAGTCCTTTTGAGCTTAATTGAGAGTACCTTTTCTTCGACCGACTTGCCCTATTTTACTCTGATGTGCCTTACGGCGGCACAAATAAGCCTGACGTCACATGATTATCGCGAACAGGTGTACACCCCCATATCAGAGGTTGCAAAGCAAGTGAGTTTTCCCAAACATTTGCTGATTTTTTAAACGCCAGTGTCTAGATATGCCTTGGTATGGTGGTCTAGTGGTTAGGACACTCGGCTGCTTATAGGCAGCTCACGAATCCCTGCCGTGGCGGATCCATTCCGATGCAGGCGAAATGTTGAGGCCTGTGAAACTGCGCGATCTGAGTGCAAGTTAAAGATCGCCAGGCCATCCAAATTTCCTCAGCCGTCCACTCCGGCGTCTCTCATAATCAGATCGTGGTTTTGGGGCGTATAATCCCATATATCACCAAATCTTCGGTCATCTGCTAACAATGTATGAACAAGCCAAATTTTTTCTATGCGCAGGTTATCTATGGAGATTATTTCGACCACCTGCTACCATGGTACGAGCGGAGAAACGACCCTAATGTTTTTTTCGTCACCTACGAGGAACTAAAGGCTGACACGAAGGCACAAATTTTGAAAATGGCCGACTTCATCGGCGAGGAATACGGCTCGGCACTGCGCGAAGATGATGCTCTCTTTGAAAAGGTTCTACAGGCCTGCAGCTTTGAGAGCATGAAACAGTTCTATAGCGACAAGCCGATGGAGAGAGTGGAGAAAAATTGTTCAAACTGCGACCGAGAAATCTGCTTCCTTCGAAATGCTCAAGGACGTACCGAAGCAGGATGCAGAGCTGCACGAAGGCTCAGGGTTTGTGCGCAAAGGTATCGTGGGAGATTGGAAGAATTATTTCACTCAGGAGCAGATAAAGCAAACCAAGGAGTGGATAGAGAGAAAAACTCAGGGAAGCGATGTCATGACCCTCTGGCAGGACTGCGAACTGCCTTAAATAACTGTTTATGCGACAGCAACGCTGTTTGTAATGGTAACAAAAAACCTTGATTGCGGCGCTGTCGGCCGCTACACATTAAAATACCTGGCTAAAACTGTCCCATGAACAAGATGGTATGTGTACTTATTTCTTTTGTGTTCTCATCGGAATGCAAAGTGACATGTGGGGTAATGCTTACCAAGATGTCATATACCTGGGCAGCTTGTAGTAAAGAAATTGGTAGATTAGATCCTGAAAGTCAATATCAAAATAGAAAAGAACTCCTAGTCCTAAGGTAGCAGAGCGACAGCGTAACACATATTTTACTGCGTGCTTTCACTTTCATAGCTTTCATCTTAATTCTGTTCCTGCTTCTCCCTGCAACGCCTTTTCCCCGTTCTTCTCCTCTGCAAGCTTGCACATACTCAATGCAAGGGATTGGCATGACCCATAGACACATAGAAAACGTAGGGGAGTTTCAATTACAAATAGTAAAGGCTACAACAACAACAACCAATTTGATTATTGCAAAACAGGCATCGATGTGCCTGTACCCGAATGTAGGATCCTCCGGACTACAGAATAGTCATTTTGTTAAATTTCAGGCCCACGTGATGAATAATTCTTAAAGAATTTTTTCCGCTGATATTTGAAGTGACGGCAAGATTAAAAAAAAGTGGTGAATCGCTTCGTGCTCATTACAGAAGGGGAATAGAGGGGAAGCAACCAGATCTGACATGTATAAATGAAAATTCAGGGAGGGAATTCAGCTACATAAATTTGCCATGGGACCTTCATCACCCTTGTGCTGCCTCATCCGCTTCGCCAGGTGAATAAAAGGCGCTTGTAGTGTAGAGAAGGCGTCAATACTGGATCTCAGGATCCTTTTGCGATCATAAACCTGCGAAATCTACCGCCGGTAATGCTAGGATCCGAATTATAGGGGCCTAAAGCGATGCCTTGGCTAACGCATCCGCAGTTTTATTGAAAAAAATCCCTTTGTGGCCAGGCAACAAGATTAGGTGAATACATCTTAGGTGAACAATGGCTAGCACACTGAAGAGCTTTGGTGCAGGCGAAAGCCCCGATTTAAACGAAGAGCATGCCGATAAGGAATCAGTAACAATAGCAACTACTTTAATTGTACGATATTTTTTTGGTAAAGCCAATATTATGGCCCATAATTCGGCGAGAAAGAAAGGGACTGAATTAGCTAGCCCTCATCAGAAAGACCAG
The DNA here is from genome assembly GCA_013339685.2 of Hyalomma asiaticum. NCBI lineage: Eukaryota > Metazoa > Arthropoda > Arachnida > Ixodida > Ixodidae > Hyalomma > Hyalomma asiaticum. The sequence continues at coordinate 54,946,719 of CM023487.1, read as the reverse complement.
TGGCGTTATGGGCTAACGGTTCCTAATCCAGCGCGTCCATTGGTTTGCGATGCATCTGTTGCAGCAACGACCTTTTTTGGTAGAGTTCTAAGGTGATCTTGTAACAATCCGTTAGGCTATTGTAGGGTAATAATTTCGCGTGAATTGCAGAGATGGGACCATGCACAATTTCGGGACAATTGTGATGCGCAGACATGGGGAGTATTTAGCGAAATTGTACATTTAATGGTTCAACTAAATTCCTCTCCTTCCTTTTCTCTTAAGTCGTCACCTGCTTCTTCTTTTTCTGCGTAGTCCTCGTTCTCATTCTCCTCTTTATGGTCGTCGTGTTTCCACTAGTCGAAGTTGATGAAACTACAGTTTGTGGTTGATGACTTATTATGTCCTGAAACGCCCATCGTACACATCGGGGCTGTGGGTCAGAATACGAAGTGCCCAGTCATGTGATGGCCACTACATCTCACACCACACCAGAGCCGTGGCTGAGAACGCAAGATACCCATCCAAGTGCCAGCGTTGATAGTGGCGTTACTCCTATTAGGTTGCTTTCTAATTAGCACAGACACGGAGCCTTCTTACCGATGAAGCTGATAGCAGTTACTCACGCAGGCAATGACGGAGGCCGACAGCATGGCCCCCGATTTCGTCCACCACAACGAGCCCATAACAGCACGCACTGTAAATACAAGCGACTCTTTTACGTTTCACAAGTTCTTCAGACAATAAGTAACTATGAAGTGATGGCGCCTGAGTAAAACGCTATACCAGACTGCAGCCGATTTAACATCTATCTTTCACGTGTCATAATAGATAGGAAGTTAATAATGGTTTCCCTCGTGTTGGAAGACCACGTTGTCACAATGCCGAAAGCACAACTCCCGCTGCGCGAACACATTTGGTAAACAAAAATAAAGGCGCGAATATTGATTGCAAATTCAATTTGCGCGCCATCATAACTTCTTCGGCATGAGACCATCTTTACACCACCTTTACGACGTCTACTACGTCCTACGCCCTCCTAAGTCTGTAAGGGTTCCGCTGTAGTCAGATACTCAACGTACCAAATACCTGAAATTTTAACGCGACAGATTGCGAGGCAGAAATTTCGTTGGTGACGTCCAGGTAGGCGTCCATGTGAGATATAATTATCCCGAGCAGTACCTCCTTTCCTGAGACACCTGAAAAGGCGAAGCCTCGGCCACGACACACTTGCGGTAGCGAACCAAATTAATTTCTCAAAGTAAAACCAGTCAGAAAAATTGCAGAGTGCGACCTAATCAGCGCCTGCACACATGATAGCTCGGACTGTAATTCGGATGCACATGAAAACATAAATCTGTTACGAGGGGCTGAGGCGAACGGGGCCTAGTGATGCTGCAGTGGTCACCCTTCAAGGCGAAGCATGAGTTCCTCCAAACATTTTTTTTCATCTAGACGTCGTCTTCAAGCTACGTAAAAGGAAGCCTGAAATCATGATGCCACGCTGACGTTCATAAAAAGTGGCATAAAAAAAAATCCAGGAATGTCGTACCTGATTTTGTTTGCCGAAACAGGCTGATATGAGCTGAGTTATTAAGATAGGCGTTGATAACTTATTTGTCATTTTCAATAATGCCGCCATTCCAATGACCGGGCACCATATATTTAGGTTTCATTAAAAGAGATCTGGGTGCTTTGCGGCGCAGCTGGCCTTCTCACCCGAGATTGTGTGATGTGCTGCACGTGCCACCAGTGGAATGAAAAAGGAACGAGCAAGGCAACTGAGTTCACTCAAAGGGGTGCAAGAAAAGAACAAGGCAAAGCAAGATGATTCTTTAAGCTTGCATTTAACAGTGGAACTTGGCAGTCTTATCGGGCGTCTTTACACCGCATTCTCGTAGAATGTGCATCAAAACTACCGCCGACTCTATAGGTGGTCAGAGAAGGGGTATCAGTTTGACTTTCCCCGTAGCAGATTTATGTGTTCTCTTATACCGAACTAACAATTCTAGCTATCATACATTTATGTTGTTGTTGTTGTTGTTGTTGTTGTTATGTGGGGTTTAACGTCCCAAAACCAGCTCTGATTATAAGAGACGCCGTAGTGGAGGTGTCCGGAAATTCCGACCACCTGAGGTTCTTTAACGGGCGCTGACATCGCACAGCACACGGGCCTCAACAGTTCGCCTCCATCGAAATGCAGCCGCCGCGGCCGGGATTCGATCCCGCGACCCTCGTATCAGCAGCCGAGTACCATAGTCACTAGACCGCCGTAACGGACCTATAATACATTTAGATTTTAGCGAAGACATACTTAAATCTTTTTGCTGACGCATTGTACTTTCACAAATTTAATGTTGTTCTCTAACGCACCTTCGACATTGTGGAAGGTCTGCGTTCTCGGGTCTGTTCGCAATATTTTGTGCCGTAAGGCACGGTGACCCCGGTGCCGAATTTTCTTCGGCAGGCGCTCTTTAGTTGTCTTCATTGGGTTCAGATCAAATAAAGCAAGTAAGACAGGAGGGGCCCAAGGCACGGGAATTCGAGAAGAGCGGAGCCATGGGACGATGCTACCGATGCAGCCGCAAAAGGTTCATTACGAATCAGTAAAGGCTATGGTTTGCGTCGCGTCATAAGCACATTCATTTCTGCAAAAATACCAACCCCAACCAATCCGCTTTGCCCGTAGCCGCTTCATGATTGTATCTGGTCCCGGTTATGAAATATACAGCACTTTTTTTTCTTTTCAAGAAACTGGAAGTTCACTGACCACGCTCGGCGTTTATGTATTCTTTATTGTCTTTAGCAGGAAGCGCTGGTTGATGGCCGCTGCCAACGGTGTGACTGTATGTTCTCCTGCACAACATTGAGGAGGTCATACTAATTTCCTAGTCGGAACGAGCTACGAGGGATATATAGATTTAAGACGCAGGAGCAGGCGAGAGAAGTTTATATGCGGCTCGACAGAGCGCCACGCACTATTTCGCGTTTGTAGCCTTTCAAACCCCGCTACTGATTTTGCCTCTAGCTTGTAGTTGTTCTTCTGTGTTTTTTACCCTCTATTTCGTCTGCGCTTATTCGCCTTTTTTTTCTTTGCTTTCTCTTTATATCTCCTTTCTTCTGTCTTCGCATCTTTCACTTTTCTATTGAGTCCCCCTGAAGGTGTAGGCAGGCGATGTGCCCCACATGGTGGCACTTGAATGCTGGCTGCTTCTTTCTTTCTTTGCGTCCTAATAATAATAATAATAATAATAATAATAATAATAATAATTTATATAAACGTGTCCCACGAACAACGAGACGTATTGTTGCTCGAACACGCAAAGGAATGCCGATATCTTCCACAATGACATCTGCACAGTAGGCACGAGAAGTACGAATAAGTGTAAGAAAAAAAATAGAACCTTAATATAGCTTCGCGGCAGAGAAAAATACAACATCGAACCTACAGTGAAACAAGAACACAGATACAGAACAAAACACAGCACAATACTCAGAAAATAAATTCAAGACACGGCAAAGGAAAGTCGGAATGGTACAGCACAAGCACATCTTGAAAAATAGACAGGCAATGATAGAAGCGGTTCACATTAATGTGTTAAGCAACCTAAATAAAAGAGGAAGGTTGGGTGACATTATTTTATAAGAGTACGAATATCAGATGAAATTTCAAGACTGGCAGGCAGTCCTAAAAATGTCAAGGTTTAGAAAACAGCATTGGCATAGGTATGGCATAGGTAAGTACAAAAAAAATGCCTTTGTTCTCTAGTTATCCTGCGCGGAATTCGCAAAATGATGCATTAGAGCACTTCAGGGCAAGTTATAGTACTGTGGAAATGCTTAAAAAGAAACAGGAGATCAGCACTATTTCGGCGGCAGTGGGAAGATGGCAACGACAATAAACCAACACTGTTTGTGTAAGATCCGGGGTCCTTTCGAGCACAGGGATAATTTTGTATGCTTAGGAATTTTCTCTAGACCCGTTCAAGGCGGTTATTTCTGGAGTTCTAAGAAAGTTTAAAAATTAAGCAAAAATGGGGACGAGGAGAGAGAAGCCTCTTGAAAGTGGTTTGAAGCACACAAGCCCGAAACCTTAGCGAGCTTTCCTATACATGTTCACCATTTTTAATTTTATTGTAACTTGAACTTCATCACGCAAATCTTAGGTCCCTTGATAAGGGTCTCGTTTTCTCTGCCACATAAATTGCACGGGTCTTTTCTCGCCACAGCGGTAGATTCCTTATTAAGACGTACACACGTTTTTTTTTTTCCTTCTTCTTTGTGCGGCTCCTTAAACAGCGCATCGAAGCCATGACTGGGCAAATGGGATGGGCACTGCAACATACTAGCTCTCTGACTGGCTGTAGGTCACACGTGCCGTACAAATCTCCTTCCGCGCGAATTGGAGGTCACTTCGAAGCGTTTCACAATCGCAGTTGCCACGTTTTTCACGTGTGCCACAGCACAGGGTACGTGTTCGCACAGCAGGTGTCATTCCGATAACATAGCGGAAACAACTGCCCTAAGCGCTCGGGCAACCCTGGCACACAAAGAAATCACGTTGGTCGCTTTCCGCTCGGCAGTCGAGACGGCAATTCTGTCATTCACTACCACACGAGAGGACACACATTTGCCGGCTGTCTTGAAACGGTGCTCATAAGGCGGAAATCGGCGGGCGGTGTACGGCGCAGGTAAGCCAATCTAATAACGTGTATATTAAGTTACGTTTTTATTAATGTAAAACTAGCATAGATGCACTAGGATGGCCCCTCTGTTACTGTGATGGCTTTCCAACGTACACTTGCGACGGAAAAGCTTTGCAACAAGTCAGTGATCGCAGGAGCGGTAGCATGGTGAAACGTGACTCAATTGTTCGTGTGAGCGCGAATAGCCAGAGTGCGACGCAGAGTCTATTTTTCAATAAAGAAAGGGTGGCCTGTGGAAAGCATTCCGACAGACAGCTTGCACTTCAAATGATAGGTTGCTCGTAGCTTATCGGCAGAATCATGCAACTCATAAAATTGAGTATGCTTCGGGCTCTCGCTTAGGCGCGCCCGTCAACAATAGCGCCGCATGTCGCGATTGTTGCGTTCAGTTCACGGCACAGCTGTGCCGTTTCTGTTTCGTTGTAGACGTATGTATACTTATGTAAAATATGACAACCAACTCGGCAGAATAGCGCGAGCGATGTCGAACACATGATGTTCGTATCGGTGTCAACACCGCCTGCCATCTCTAAACGCTTTGCGGAGCGTCTAAAGCTTCAAATGACTCCAAAACTTCAACAAATGTACAGTGCGCAGTAGGTTGAGTTCGTTTGCTTAATGGCGCAATCGCTTTATTCAATTGCGTTATGAGGCAAACGCAATAGCAGGCTATTTAGAAAGGTTATGCCTTATATATCACCACCCTAAGCTCCTCCATCTTGAACGTTCGTTCTCTATACATCCTCTGTTCTCTTAGAAATTGCGGGTTTCCAGGCATTGTGTCGGAAACATGTCACTAGAGAACAAAGACATTTTCTTGTAATTACCTATGCCATACCTATGCCAATGCTGTTTTCTAAACCTTGACATTTTTCAGGACTGCCTGCCAGTCTTGAAATTTAATCTGATATTTGTACTGTTATAAAATAATGTCACCCATCCTTCCTCTTTTCTTTAGGTTCCTTAACACGTTAATGTGAACCGCTTTTATCATTGCCTGTCTATTTTTCAAGATGTGCTTGTCCTGTATCATTCCGACTTTCCTTTGTCGTGTCTTGAATTTATTTTCTAAGTATTGTTCTGTGTTTTGTTCTGTATCTGTGTTTCTTGTTTCACTGTAGGTTCGATGTTGTATTTTTCTCTGCCGCGAAGCAATATTAAGGTTTTATTTTTTTCTTACACTTATTCGTGCTTGTCGTGCCTACTGTGCAGATGTCATTGTGGAAGATATCGGCATTCCTTTGTGTGTTCGAGCACCAATACGTCTCGTTGTTCGTGGGACACCTTTATATAAATTATTATTATTATTATAATACGTGCTTGTTAGAATAGTCTCTAGTTTCAAAAAGCAGAAACCAGCTGACATTGACAGCATTTCCGTATCTGTCCTACAGCGAAACCTAGACACTGTCCGAGATACTGCTCTTTATGCTACATGGGTTTTTGGAGACTGCTGTTCTTCCATCAGATCTGAAAACGGCAATTGTAAAGCCTTTATTTAAAGAAGGAAAGATAGTGTTGACTGCTATCGCCCTATTTCCATATTACCCATCTTATCACAGATAATTGAAAAATTCTTGTTGGAATGTATGATATCCTTTCTTGATAAATTTTCAATTATTTCAGCTCGTCAGTTTGGTTTTGTAGCAGGACGCGGCACTATTGACCTTCTCGAAGAATTCTCTGACGTGCTGCATGACGCTTTGGAACACAACATGTTCGCTTGTGCCCTCTTTTTAGACATTTCGAAAGCTTTCGATACAGTAAGCCACTCTATACTGCTTGAAAAATTATACCTACTTGGTTTCATAGGTCCGTTTCACAAGCTACTTCAGAATTATCTCTCTGATCGCTCCCAGGTCGTTTGCCTAGACAAACAGCTACAGTTCAGTAATAGACTTCCCTTGAGAGCTGGCGTACCCCAAGGCTCTATTTTGTCTCCTCTTATTTTTATTCTTTTCATAAATTACTTCACATTAGCTGTTCCTAAATGCCTTGTATTTCAGTATGCCAATGACACCGTTCTTTTAGCAAAGCATGTCTCTTATCCTACAGCGTTGTTATTGTTACAAGATAGTGTTTTTGATGCTGTGACTTGGTTTACGAATAACGCTCTAGTTATAAACCAGAGTAAAACGAAAATAATTTGCTTTAAAAATCCTTTGAAATCAATGCCAGCCGTTGTACCATTATTTCTTCACTCGCGTGATTGCACCTCTTGCAAATGTACTCCCGTTGAATTTGTTAATTCTATAAAATACCTGGGTTTGTTTTTTGATGATGACCTTTCCTGCAATGACCATTTAGCCTATGTTTGTGGTCGCTTACGACGCATCTCATGGTTGCTTTTCAACATCAAATCCATGGCCCCCACTTATATAAAAAAGACTATAATGCATGCTCTTGCTTATAGTATTCTGCGTTATGGCATTACATTGTTTGGCTTTTGTTCTGCACGATGGCAATTTCGTGTTGACAGGATTTTAAAAAAGCATACTGAAATCCATTCGCCACGACTCTTCCTCCTCGGACAATGCTAATCTGTTTTCTTTACTTGGTATGCCGTCCTTTAAAAAGCTCTCCTTAATCAGACCGTTGTGTTGCGGCACTTCTGGAATCCTCAGTTTAAACATGAACATACTGCTGTACGAACATTACGCAGAACCTCTCGCTTTGTGGTACCGTTTTTTAAAACAGGGTTTGGTAAGGCTGCCAGAAAGGTGTATGTACCGGCAATTTTTAATGAACTCCCTGACGAGCTCTTCTCCGTAACCACGAAATATGTACTAAGAAAGAAGCTAAAGTCACTCTAATTTCTGCACTTCTCAGGTCGTTTCTCTTTGTTGGATGATTCGTATATTACTGGGATTATTTGCTCTAATTGTGCCGCATATTTATGTTCCTTAGTTTACTGCCCACAGAGAATTCATTTCCGATACACAATGGTTGTTACATTATTAAGTGTATGTAATGCTTTTGCTTTTCTGTGTTTAAGTACTATTTAGATAGACTATTTATCTATATTATGTTTTCTTACTTGTTATATCATTAATTGTTTGTAGTGTTTTTGTTTTGTCTACTGTGTTTAAATATTGTGTAAATAGAAGAAAAATCTATCTTTCCCAATTTCGGCAAAGAAAATCAAGTACGAGATTCTTGGATTTTTTTTTTGTTGATGCCACTTTTTATGAACGTCAGCGTGGCACCATGATTTCAGGCTTCCTTTTCCGTAGCTTGACGACGATGTCTAGATGAAAAGAAGTTCGGAGAAACTCATGCTTCGCCTTGAAAAGTGACCGCTGCAGCATCACTAGGCCCCGTTGGCCTCGGCCCCTCGTAAGAGATTTATGTTTTCACCTACATTCGAATTAGAGTCCGAGCTATCATATGTGCAGGCGCTGATTAGGTCGCACTCTGCAATTTTTCTGACTTATTTTTACTTTGAGAAATTAAATTTTTGTTCGATAATGCACCAGTGCCGTGGCGGAGACTTCACATTTTCAAGTTTGTCAGCAAAGGGAGGTACGGCTCGGGATAATTATATCTCAAGTGGACGCCTACGTCGACGCCACCACCGAAATTTTTTCCCCGCAAGCACCCTAACTCTATTGCGTTAAAATTTCAGGTGCTTGGTACGTTATCTGACGCCAGCGGAACCCTTACAGACTAAGGAGAGCGTAGGACGTAGTAGGCGCCGTGTAAATCTGTGATGTAAAGGTGAGCTCATGCGGAAGAACTTATGATGGCGCGCAATTTGAATTTGCAATCAATGTTCACGCCTTTTTAGGGGCGAAGCTCCTTAAGGTTTGGGTCTGTCCGTCCGTTCTAGTAGAGCGTTAAATTAATCCGGAACTCGGCACGATCTACGATGAACCTCCGGAGCTTCGCCCACTCATCATCATTCACTCCGTGGATATGCTGTGAATTTTTTCTTTTGTTCACCAAATGTGTTCGCGCAGCGGGAGTTGTGCTTTCGGTATTGTGACAACGTGGTCTTCCAACACGAGGGAAACCATTTTCCTGCTTTAACTCCCTATCCAATATGCAACGTCAAAGGTATATGTTAAAGTGGCTGCAGTCTGGTATAGCGTTTTACTCAGGCGCCATCACTTCATCGTTACTTATTGTTTGAAGAACTTGTGAAACGTAAAAAAGTCGCTTGTATTTACAGTGTATGCTGTTATGGGCTCGCTGTGGTGGCCGAAATTGGGGGCCATGCTGTCGGCCTCCGTCATTGCCGGCGTGAGTAACTGCTATCAGCTTCATCGGTAAGAAGGCTCCGTTTCTGTGCTAATTAGAAAGCAACCTAATAGGAGTAACGCCACTATCAACGCTGGCACTTGGATGGGTATCTTGCGTTCTCAGCCACGGCTCTGGTGTGGTGTGAGATGTAGTGGCCATCACATGACTGGGCACTTCGTATTCTGACCCACAGCCCCGATGTGTACGATGGGCGTTTCAGGACATTATAAGTCGTCAACCACAAGCTGTGGTTTCATCCACGTCGACTAGTGAAAACACGACGACCACAAAGAGGAAAAAGAGGACAAGGACAAAGCAGACAAAGAAGCCGATGATGGCTTAAGCGAAAAGGAAGGAGCGGAATTTACTCGAACCATAAAATGTACAATTTCGCTAAGTACTCCCAATGTCTACGCATCACAATTGTCCCGAAATTGTGCATGGTCACATATCTGCAATTCACGCGAAATTATTACCGTACCATACCCTAACGGATTGTTGCAAGACCGTCTAAGAAGTCTACCGAGAGAGGTAGTTACTGCAACAGATGCATCGCCAACCAAAGATCGCGCTGGAGTCGGCATTGTTAGCCCAGAACTCCATTGGCCTTTCTGATGAGGGCTAGCTAATTTGATCCCTTTCTTTCCCGCCGAATTAGGGACCATAATATTCGCTTTACCCGAAAGTATCCTACAAATAAAGCGGTTGCTATTGTTACTGATTCCTTATCGGCATGCTCTTCGTTTAAATCTGGGCTTTCGCCTCCATTAAAGCTCTTCAGTGTGCTAGCCCTTGTTCACCGAAAATGTATACACCTAATCTGGGTGCCTGGCCACAAAGGGTTTTTTTTTTAATGAAACTGCCGATTCGTTAGCAAAAGCATCGCTTTAGGCCCCTATAATTCGGATCCTAGCATTAACGGCGGTAGATTTGGCAGGTTTATGCTCGCAAAAGAATTGTCAGATCCAGCATTGACGCTTTCTCTAGACTACAAGCGCCTTTTATTCACCTGGCGACGCGAATTACGCAGCACAAGGGTGATGGATGTCGCCTGTGGCACATTTACGTAGCTGAATTCCATCCCTGAGTTTATATTTGCACAGGGCAGATCTGGTTGCCGATATTCCCCTTCTGTAATGAGCACGAAGCGATTCACCACTTTTTTTTACATCTTTACGTCGCTTCAAATTTCAGCGAAAGAAAATTCTTCAACGAATTCTTCATCACCGAGGCCTGAAATTTAACGAAATGGCTATACTGTAGTTCGGAGGATCCACATTCGGGTACAGGCACATCGATGTCTGTTTTGCAATAATCAAATTTGTTGTTGTTGCGGTTGTAGCGTTTGCTATTTCTAATTGAAACTCCACTACATTTGGTATGTGTCAATGGGCATGCGCCACTCCCTTGCATTGATTATGTGCCTGCTTACAGAGGAGAAGAAGAGGAAGAAGAGGTTGCAGGGAGAAGCAGGAACAGAAATAAGCTAAAGCTACAAAGTGAAAGCGCGCAGTAAAATCGGTCTTACGCTGTCACTCTGCTGCCTTCTGTGCGCAGGCCTGGGAGTTCTTTTCTTTTTTGACACTGACGTTCAGGATATGATTTATCAATTCCTTGTTACTGCAAGCCGCCCAGGTATATGACGTCTAGGCAAGCATCACCCCACATGTCACTTTGCATTCCGATGAGAACACAAAAGAAATAAGTACACATACCGCCTTGTTCATGTAACAGTTTTAGCCAGGTACTTTAATGTGCAGCCGCGGACAGCGCCGCAATCAAGATTTTCTGTTACCATTACACAGAGCGTTGATGTCGCATAAACAGTTATTTAAGGCAGTTCGCAGTCCTGCCAAAGGGTCATGACATCACTTCCCTGAGTTTTTCTCTCTATCCACTCCTTGGTTTGGTTTATCTGCTCCTGAGTGAAATAATTCTTCCAATCTCCCACGATACCTTTGCGCACAAACCCTGAGCCTTCGTGCAGCTCTGCATCCTGCTTCGGTACGTCCTTCAGCATTTCGAAGGAAGCAGATTTCTCGGTCGCAGTTTGAACAATTTTCTTCACTCTCTCCGTCGGCTTGTCGCTATAGAACTTTTTCATGCTCTCAAAGCTGCAGGCCTGTAGAACCTTTTCAAGGAGAGCATCATCTTCGCGCAGTGCCGCGCCGTATTCCTCGCCGAGGAAGTCGGCCATTTTCAAAATTTGTGCCTTCGTGTCAGCCTTTAGTTCCTCGTAGGTGACGAAAAAAACATTAGGGTCCTTTCTCCGCTCGTACCATGGTAGCAAATGGTCGAAATAATCTCCATAGATAACCTGCGCATAGAAAGAATTTGGCTTGTTCATACATCGTTAGCAGATGACCGAAGATTTGGTGATATGTGGTATTTTACGCCCCAAAACCACGATCTGATTATGAGAGACGCCGTAGCGGACGGCTCCGGAAATTTGGATCACCCTAGCGATCTTTAACTTGCACTCAGATCGCGCAGTTTCACTGGCCTCAACATTTCGCCTCCATCGCAATGGATCCGCACACGGCCGGGATTCGTGACCTGCCTATAAGCAGCCGAGTGTCTTGATCACTAGACCACCATGGCGGGGCACATCTAGACACTGGCGTTTAAAAAGACAGCAAATGACTGGGGAAACTCGCAGGCTTTGCAGCCTCTGATAAGGGTGTGTGCACCTGTGCGCGATAATCATATGACATGAGGCTTATTTGTGCCACCGTAAGGCACTATACAGTAAAATAGGGTAAGTCGGTCGAAAAAAGGCACTCTCAATTTACTTTGCCTTCAATACCACGCGTTATGTCTTGCTCCACAGAAGGTATCGAAAGGTGCGTGTGGTGTCTTGCAAAATTCGAAAGGTTCTTTGTTGCTCTCGCGGAATTGATAGGGAGATAAAGAACGTGCTTTCATTTTCTTTTAGTTCCCGATGCTACCTTCCTTCACGTAGAATTTACGCCTGTAAATTAACCTAAGCCTGAAGTTTTGTTGTTATTATGTGCGGTTTAACGTCCCAAAACCAGCTCTTATTATGAGAGACGCCGTAGTGGAGGGCTCCGGAAATTTTGACCACCTGGAGTTCTTTAACGTGCGCCTGAAGTTTTCTTTCACAATACAAAGATAGGCGCGAGTAGGAGAATCGTCCGTTTGAGCACTGAGCAAAATAAAAAAAAAAGAACGGTGCGTCGCTGTTCACCGTCTTCCAGCTTGCAACGCAAATGCGTATCTTGTATTGCGGTAAGCATGGACAACTGCTTAGAATAATCATAAGCAACCGTGGCTTTTCACACAACCACGCGCGACATCTCCCTTTCACATTTAGTCATTTGCATGTAGTCAGGGGCGCGGAACAGGTGAAAGGAATGCAGGAGGATGGCTAAGAAATGGCGCCTGCACTTATGCCCGATGCCGCTTAACTCACGCTTGCAGCAGAGCACAGTGCGCGACATTTTAAGCTTTATTTTCTACTTTTTCTACCTGCAAGGTTCCGCTTCTGTAAGTGCTCCCCCCCCCCCCCCCGCTATCTCCTGCACAAACGGTTTGCTACCTTAAGGCCACGACTTTCTGCGCACGTGCTTTCTGATGACAGTCATGCTTAACCTAATGCTAATTCACAGCTTTTCTTTGTTATGCTTCACAGCCCACCTCCAGAAACATATTGTTGAAGGGGAAAAGCTAGTATGAGAACATGTCGACCTTCCTTACCTCTGTAAACGCACAATGGTAATCCTTTTCCGAAACAGCGCCAACTTTCCGCAGTTTGGGATGCACGTCACAACTTTCTGTGGCGGCGGCCGGTGATGGCGGAGAGAGCTCCGAAACTCTTGGGAGGGGGGGGGGGGGGGTGTTTGACGCATCAAACACCCGCTGCGGCGACGCCAGGGATTCGTGGGATGATCACTTCAGTTTGCAAAAAAATTGGTACACGCATTGATGACTCCCAGTGGTTCATCCTTTTGGTAGTTCGCATATATCAAGCCTTGCATCAAGTAAGAGGTTCGTCAGACTACAATGCGAAAACTACGGCGATGGTCAGAGACATGAATAATGTGCATAAGGTGCACATGTTAGTAGGATTACAGGTACGTTTAGGAGCTCTCGTGTGTCCGTTCTTCTATCGTCCGCGTTGCTGTGGCGCTGTTTTAGATGCGAAGCAGCTTGTGGTCGGGGACTATGTCCCTCCCTCCAACCGCCGTGCGGCGTCCACACCCTCACTGCACATGCGCATCCTCCTCCCCCTCCTCTCCTTGTCTCATCTCCTCTCCTCTCGGCATTCCTCCTCTCCTCTCCGAACGGCGCGCGTTGACTATGGAAACGCACTTTCTTCGATGAACGCTTTACCAGCTTGCAAGGAACGAGAACGCGCCCTCACCCGCGAGAGACAACGCTGAGGCAGGCAGCGTCTGCTAGCGTCAAATCGACGCAAACGCGACACCTAGTCAAACCGATGCTAACGCGGTGTGCACTCCCCGTGCTGCTTCTCATCCCCTCATGGTGCCCTTTAGCGGGAAATGGTGTAATTTTTTTTGAAGATGCTCATTTGTCACCAACTAGACGAACTATCGGCTCTTCTATAAATATTTAGTTCGGACTCGCGCATTCCATGAACAACTGTGCGAAGGGAAACGTGAGAAAACAATGAGGACAGTGAAAATGAAAGACTGGAAACGCACACTTAGTACACTTGGGAGTAAGACGTCTAAAGATTAAGATTGCGGTAATTCTTCCTCGGTTTCGTGCGACGATGATTGTACCTCTTCACTTCACTTCACTTTTATTTCCTTAAAGACCCCCTCTAGGGGTATTACATAAGGGGTGGTGTTAAAGGAAAAAATACTATACATCGGTGTTTTTAATGGCTTCGGCAAACATTGATGGGTTAGTGATGGCACAGGTGGCGTGAGGAAGGCCGTTCCAGTTTTTTCCTGCTCGTGGAAACCTTCCTGCCGTTGAGTCTTGCAGACTTCATCGTCGAAAAGCGCGTGACTAAGAGAATTGCAGCGCTCAGAAGAAGCGCAAGTATGCTTTCGAGATAACAATTTGTCTTTATGCTGATGGCCGAGCGAGTTACACGCCTGTCATGTTTTCAGAATTGCTTCAGTTGCTTATTATGTCCCTTGTATTAAGCGTAGTTCTGCATTACTCTGTTCATGGTCATGGTCGTCCTACGCGAATATTTCAAATACTTCGTATATGCGCGTGCCTATTTTCCTACCGGAACTCTTTTACTGCCGTCTACGAGTCACGAATATTTTCGGAAATGCCCTATTCTGGATCGCCTGTGGTGTTCTCGCGCTGTAATACTGCGAGACGTTTCTTTTGTGTTTTACTTAAAAAAGCAGAACGAGAAGCCGATGCGGTGCCCCCCCCCTCTTCGAACATGAATAAAAGTGTTGCAAGCAATTTGTACTTTTGGCACTGCGTAACTGTCAAGGTGAGCATAGTCAGGCACTTCATACCCGCGAAATTTTGCACACTTACCTTCCCGGACAAGAAGAGTGACAAGAAGCTCCCGAAAGAAACATCGGTGACCGTCTTCGGGGTGAGACCTTTCAGGAAGTGGTAGCAGGACACGGCTATGTCGTATGGATTTCTTGCCACGTACACGTACTTTGCGTTTTCCACTGGCGGGAAAACTCTCAACGGAAGATGCGTCATTACGGGACCTACCCTCAATGGATTGTGGGCAGCTTCGGCTCCGGTCATATCAAGGAAGGGACACATGAGGCGAAACTCGCCAGTGTTTGTCAAATCTTTGCCACGGGTAAGAATGTTGTAAACGATCATCATCGTCCAGTTTGTTCCACATTTCGGATAGGTTACGATGACAACTTCGCCGTCCCGTGGTTTGTAATTGATCACAGAGCGAATCGCTTCCTCTCTAAAGAAAGTGTGCATCCATACACCTTCCACAAAGCGGTACGACTCTTGGTCCATCTTTAGGCGGTTGGCTCCGTCTGCAAACAATAACGAAGCGGTGTGTTGGGAAAAGGCCAACGAAACCTGTTAGCAATAATTTAGCCATGCGCTCGCCAGTAATGTATGCGTGTCTCCTAGTAGTCTGCAAGAACTTGGCACTGTGTGGCACACATTGGTTTATGAAAGGGGAAATTAGCATCCAGCCGTTGTGGGTAGTTTCTGCACCGGTCTGGTCAAGGAAGGGGCACATGGCACCAAACTCACCAGTGTTCGTCAAATCTTTGCCACGAGTAAGAATGTTGTAAACAATGATCATCGTCCAGTTTTTCCAGCTGACGTTACTCCACCTGGCGGGTTTCCGCAGAACTCATTTGACATTGATTTATTGTTAATAGAGCAACTTGTGCTTCATGTTTCCATATTCTCAGTTGTCGCCGTCATCGTGCCTCACTACAATCACGCATAGGCGCTTCCTCTGAAAAAGCAAGCGCATGTCACTATGATGGTGCAAGTGCGCTCTTCTAGAAACCACGGCACCTCTTTCTCTGCATAAAGGTGAACAGCCTTTTCGCATTTCGTTCTCTTCTGCGGCACCTTCCCTCACTCTGCCTTTGTGCAGATGCAGCGACCCCGTCACAAAGGTACCCTTGTTAACTTACTCGCTGAAACAAAGAAAGGAACTGGAGGGCTGCTGGAGGCACGAAGCTATGAACATATTGCCTAAAATGAGGAATATCAGGCTGGCCGACTGCGCTGCATTCTACATCTTTCATCTTTTTCAACGATCACCGGAATAGATAAGACGGGCTTGTACACATTTGCTCTTTTGCTTTAAGACGGGAAGTTCTCGCGTCTGCTCATTGTCGACGGCGCGGTTGAGCCCAGATAAATTTTCTTACAGAAGCACAAAAGTAATTCTTACAGAATTACAGTAGTAATCTGGGCACAGGGGAAAAAAAGAAGAAGGTGCGTCACCGGCGATACACTGTCCTGGCTCCACGTCATTTTCTCTTTCTTTTGTGCGGCCTGATTCTGCAAGAAGCAATAAGTGCAAACAAGCCCAAATATCCGCGTTACTCCATGTTAACCCACCTCTTTTCCTATTGTCTCTCTACACCTCGCTCCAGCCTCCGCATTGTCCTTCTGTCAATAAACGGCCACCTAACACATTTAAGTTTTCTTGAATGCCAGCCGTGCCCAAGGCAACTGATATTACTACCGACAGCGACAAAACTACGTTTTCATAACCTGCCGTGTCCGTGGAGCTTCAGCAGCCAGCATATCGCTCGAAAATTCTTGAGTTGGCTAGTAAATATATTGGCCGACTTTCAAAACTAGCGCTTCTCTTAGCGGACAGCTACGGAGCCGGCGCGTTGCTGTTACCATCGTCCAATACGGCATATGTCGTCGACAACATCTTCGTCGGTCAATGTTTTGCATTGAATGCACGAATGTTGTGCCCTGAGCAGGCACAACAGAGTCCCTGCTGCATTGTATGCTGCACTGAACGCGCAATGTCCTTGAACACTCATCTGTGGAGAACCCATCTTCATTTTTCCGCAGAACGTTTCCTGCAGTGTCTGCCTTCGTGGTCAGGCCTGCGAACAGCAAGACCCAGCGGTGTGAGTTGAGCTGCCGATACGCTCACGGTCCGCATCTGTAACTGCTCGCCTTTTTGCCGCCGCGGTGTCACACAAGGACTGTACCCTCTTCTGCATCAAATGTTTCTTTAAAAACTGCACTAGCTTGTTTAGCTTGCAAAGATTACCAGAAACTATAAGCCGACCTTAGCGCGTGTTCAGCAGTTGCGTAACAACCTGAAGTGCAGCGTCTCTCAGTGTAATTGCACTACCTGTTGGGCACCTCATCAAAAACTAGCGCTATCGCACGTGCTCATTGCAGCGTTGCGCCCGACTGGAATTGTTTGGCGATTCCTGAGAAATTTCGCGCCGTGCTACCATGCATCACTTCACCGGTTTTTCGCTTCATGGCACATTAGCTCCTCTCGCTCTCCCTTTGCAGCAAGCAACGATCACAAACCGCATGATATCTTTCTCATCGCACGTCCTTCGACAAGCGTCCACTAGCATGCAAACAAAAGCGAATATTTTGCTCTTCTCTCTTACAGTCAGCATGTATATTTCTCTTCTCTGGTGAAATTGACCTACCGCCACTTTTCTATTCCATACACACTTTCCAACACATAAAATTTAAGTTCTTATCGAAGACCAGTTATGTACGCAGTAAAGAAGATAGCCAACCAGCAATAATGTAGCCAAATAAAGCGGCTATGTCAAGACCTTTGAAGGAGGAGAAATGAGTAGAAAAAATTAAGGGAGGCTAATAATGCGAAAAAAACTAAGCTTACAATATCCTTTCAGCGTATTCACATGATTTCAAAGAGAAATGATGCTCTGTCGAAAGTGCCACCCCTAATACATTCTTAGTCAAGTTTGCCCTGTTTGGACTGTAATCTGACCGACTCTTCAGCCATATCAATTTGATCAAAAAATGAAGACCTTATCGACTGTTTACATGCGTACCTAGTTTGCAACCTCCCCTATCAGTAGTGCTTTGAGTGCATTGGACGATTAGAGGTCCTAGCGATCGACAAACAACATTTTACGCCGAAGGCAGTTCGTCAGATGCAAACAGTGTATATTCCCCCCAGTTATTTATTAACACGAGCTTTTGCCTCAGTAAGAGCAGCTTGCTATGGCATATATTCTTGCGACGTATTCAGTCAGTCCCTGCTGCTCTTAAGCCACTCACCTTCGCAAACGCTGAGCAATAGCACTGATAGACGGCATGTATGACCTTCGAAATTTCAAGCTTGATGAACAAACTCCTCCAGCTTTTCTCTTTTTTTAACCATAGACTTTAACCATTCTCCTCACGCACCGCGGTGATACAGTAATTAGAGTGCTCGGCTGGCGGTCGAACAACAAGCGTTCCGTGACAGCCAAGGCTCTCGGATTTTTTATGTACGAGAAGGGGCTAGAGATACGTGCCTAGCACGGACATAGCGCGCGTTTAAGAAAGAAAAGAACAGCTGGTCGAAATTTTAGTAGACAGGCACTACGATGTAGCGCAATACCACATCGTTATTGTGGCCCCAAAAATCCCAGTAATTATTATCAATTAACGATTCTCCTTCGGAGTGCACTTATCTAATTTGAAAGTTTGGATTGGATTAACATAAATCATAGACATCGATACACGCGTCAGCTGGCACTTACCAAATCGTTGGTCCTAAGTGACGGCTTCGACCTAGTTGACAGGACAATGTTTCTGGTCAGCGCTCTGTCGATGACTGCAAGGGCCAACTTCAGATAAAGGACCGAAAGCGGTTTTTATCACGTGGTCGTGGAGCTGCCGCCCGAGCGTATTCGTGGCGGCCTATCAGGCTTGAGATACCCATCAGATAGTCATTGTATATAGTCCAAGGTTCGACGAAAACTCGTCAGGCGAGGGTGATTCGTGGTACGGAATAAACAGGCACTCCCCTTGTCACAAAATAAACCAACAAATAATGACGGTTACGGGCCGCTACGGGTGCCTTGTACACAATGAAGAGGGTGCAAAAGCGTGCGACTATTTTTGAGCTGGGTGGCGCAGAGTGCGCATGTATATCTCGGGGATCACGCGAAACTATTACCGTTCCATACCATAACGGATTGTTACAAGATCACCAAAGTACTATACTGGAAAAGGTAGTTTCTGCAACAGAGGCATCGCACATAAAAGTACGCTCTGGAGCCGTGATCGTTAGCCCAGACCTCTACTGATTTTCTGATTAGGGGTAGTTGATTTAGTCCCTTTCTCTCTCGCTGAATTATGGGCCATATTATTGGCTTTACGCAAAAGTATCGTATAAATAAAGGCGTTGCTATTGTTACTATCCTTATCGGCACGTTCTTCTTTGGTTAAATCTGGGGTTTTGCCTTCATTGTGCTAGCCCTTGTTACCCTAAAATGTATTCACCTTACCTGGGTACCTGGCCACAAAGGGTTGTTGTTATATAAAACCGCAGATTCGTTAGCAAAGGAGTCGCTTTTGGCCCCTATAATTCCGATCCTACCATTAACGATGGTAGATTTCGTAGGTTTATGGTCGCAAAAGGATCGTCAGATCCAGTATTGACACCTTCTCTAGACAAAAAACAGATTTTATTCACCTCGCAAAGAGGATTACGCAGCACAAGGGTGATCGAGGTCGCATCGCAGATTTACGTAGCTGAAGTCCCTCCCCGAATTTTTTTTGCACAGGAGAGATCTGGTTGCTTCCCCACAATTCCCCTTCTGTAATAGCACGAAATGATTCACCACTTTTTTACATCTTGCCGTCACTTCATCTTTCAGGAAAAGAAAGTTCTTGAACGAATTATTCATCACTTAGGCCTCAAATTGAACGAAATAGCTTTTCTCTAGTTCAGAAGGTCCACATTCCGGTACAGCCACCACGATGTCTGTTTTGCAATGAACAAAGTTGTTGTTGTTGTTGTTGTGGCCTTTACTATTTCTAATTGAAACTCCCCTGCATTTGGTATGTGTAAATGGATATGTGCCATCCCTGGATTGAATCTGTGGCAGCTCAGAGAGGAGAAGAAGAGGAAGAAGAGGTTGCAAGGAGAAGCGCGAACAGAATTAAGCTGAAAGCCTGGAAAGTGTAATCACGCAGGAAAACCTATGTTAGGCTGGCAACCTATGTTACGCTGCGCTGTCACGGAGGAAAGCCTGTGTTACGCTGCGCCTCCCCGGCGCAGGCCTGGGAGTTCGTTTTCTTTTTTTTGATACCGACTTTCAGGGTCTGTTTTTTTTTTGTGTTACTAGAAGCTGCCCAGCTATGCGACATCTTGGTAACCATTACCCCATATGTCTCTCCTCATTCCGATGAGAACACAAAGGAAATAAGTACACATGCCGTCGCGTTCATGCAACAGTTTTCGCAAGGTATTTTAATATGCAGCCACCGACAGCGCTGCAATCAAGATTTTCTGTTACCCTTACAAACAGCGTTGCTCTCGCATAAACAGTTATTTAAGGTAGCTCACAGTCCTGCCAGAGCGTCATGACATCGCTTCGCTGAGTTTTTCTCTCTATCCACTCCTTGGTTTGCTTTATCTGCTCTTGAGTGAAATAGTTCTTCCAGTCTCCCACGATACCTTTGCGCACAAATCCGGCGCCTTCGTGGAGTTCTGCAGCCTGCTTCGGTACGTCCTTGAGCATTTCGAAGGAAGCAGATTTCTCGGTCGCAGTTTGGACAATTTTCTTGACTCTCTCCATCGGCTTGTCGCTGAATAACTGTTTCATGCTATCTAGGCTGCAGGACTGTAGAACTTTTTTGAGGAGAGCGTCATCTTCGCGCAGTGCTGCGCCGTATTCCTCACCGAAGAAGTCGGCCATTTTCAAAACCTGTCCCTTCGTGTCAGCCTTTAGATCCTCATAGGTGACGAAGAAGACATTGGGGTCGTTTCTCCGCTCGTACCATGGGATGAGGTGGTCGAAATAATCTCCATAGATGACCTGCGCATAGAAAGTAGTTCTCTTGTTCATCATCGTTAGCGTATATGGCCGAAGATTTGGTGATTTATGGGTTTTTTCTTCCGAAAACCACGGTCTGATCATTAGAGACGCCATAGTGGGGGGGCACCATCAATTTGAATCACCTGGTGATACTGACCTTGCACTCAGATCGCGTAGTACACAAGCCTCAACATTTAGTCTCCATCAAAATGCAGCCGCCACGGCCGGGATTAGTTCCGGTGAAACGACAGATCAGCACCCCAATGTTGTAACCACCAGCCCATTATTGCGGGGCATATGTTGCCACTGGCGTTTAAAATACCAGCAAATGATTGAGAAAACTCACTAGTTTGGCGGCCTCTGATATGAGGGGTGTACACCTATCCACGATCATCGTCATGACATGAGGCGTACTTCCATCACCGTAAAGGACATTACAGTAAAAAAATTACAGCGTATCCACGGAGTGAATGATGATGAGTGGGCGAAGCTCGGGAGGTTCATCGTAGATCGTGCCGAGTTCCGGATTAATTTAGTTAACGCGCACGCTACGAATCCTTATGGTTCAACTATGCACAAGTGAAATCTCCCACCGGCACTTCATTGCAAGTCAAGATCCAGTGCCTCTCTCTCTCTCTCTCTATATATATATATATGGGTGGCCGGTGAACGGCTCTCCAACGCGAGCAGTCGCTATTTCTCAGTCAAGAAACTCGCTAGGAGACGCTGCCTGCGCCAACGTTGTCTCTCGCGGGTGAGGGCGCGTTCTCCTTATTTGCGAGCTGGTAGAGCGTTCATCTAAGAAAGAGCGTTTGCATAGTCAACGCGCGCCTTTCGCTCTCTCTCTCTCTCTCTCTCTCACACAAGACAGCAGATGGAAGAATGAGAGAGAGAGAGGCACGTGCCGGGAGACACGCGCCGGGAGAGAGAGAGAGAGAGAGGCACGCGCCGGGAGGTACACGCCGAGGGCGAGCGCGTGCCTCCCGGCACGCCGGTTACGCCTGACGCCTGACGAGGGACAAGGTTAGACTAAGAGGAGCTTCGCCCCTAAAAAGGATAAGTACTCTCAGTTACCATTGCCTTCTACACCATGACACCATGTATTGTGTCATCTAAAGGTACGTTCAGTGTCTAGCAAAATTCGGGAGGTTCTTTGTTTCCTTCGGGGTACCGATAGGAAAAACAAGAACGTGCTTTCATTTTCGCATGCTACCATATTTCACGCAAAATTTGCGCCTGCAAATTAAGCTAGGGATGGAGGTTTGCTTCAGAATACAAAGATAGCCGCGAGTAGAAGACTCGTACATTTCAGCATTGAGAAAAATAAACGAAAAAAAATCACAGCATATCCACGGGGTGAATGATGATGAGTGGGCGAAGCTGCGGAGGTTCATCGGTAAACCGTGAATTCTGCCCAGTACACCATCAACGACGTGAGATCGTGCGCGTTTATACTAAAGGGTCGATGAGAGTTATGGTGACTTGCAGCTCACTTTAATTTTACATGTACGCTGTGAATTTTCATTGTTTAATCACGCACGGGAGAAATCGCACACAGGCACTACCTTGGAGGTCAAAATCCAGTGCTATATACGGGAAACAAGAAACTCGCTAGCAGACGCTGCCTGCGTCGGCATCGCGACGCGAGAGAGGGGGGAGGACGGTTGTGAGGGAGAGGGGGAGAGGGTGGGAAAGGGAGAGAGTGGGGCCGAGAGAGGGGAGCTCGACTGTCGTCGAGCTCGACCGCGGCATATTCACCGTGAAGACGCCATGTAGTGTCCAGTCACGCAACCGCCATAATGCACACATCTCTATGGGACAGTGCCATCTAGGAAACTAGACGAGAAAGGATGGATGGATGGATGCTATGAGCTTCCCCTTTGTAACGGGGCGGTGACATGTGCGCCACCAGGCTCGTCCCAGAAAGGGCGATGACGACCAGCGCCATCTAGTATATCGTCACCCAACTGCAGTTTGCATGCATCTCTATGGGACAGCGCCATCTATTGTATGCTACGGGAGACGCTACTGGCTACGGCGGATGGACATACCGGACGGGCCGCAGGTGATGCCATAAGGAGCTTCGCCCCTAGAAGGCGCGTCGCTGTCACCGCCTTCCAATTTGCAACGCAACTGGGCATCATTAATAGCGGTACGCATGGATAACTGTTTAGAATAATCATAAGGAACAGTGGCTTTTCTCAGAGTTACGCGCGACATCTCTTCCCATTTAGTCATTTGCATACAGTTAGGGGTACAGAACTGGTGAAAGAATTAAATGCAGGAGGATGGATAAAAATGGCGCCTCTTTTTCCTTCCGGTGCCAGAAAGCTTGCGTGTGCAGCAGCGCAAGGAGCACTGCGTTCTAAACGTTCATTTCTCTTTTTTTTTCTTCTAACGAGGTCTCGCTTCTCTAAGTGACCCCACGCCATCCCTTGCGCAAACCCTCTGCTAGGTTAAAGCCACAGTTTTCAGCGCACGTGCTCTTCCATCACAGTTGTTCTTAGCCTAATGTTAATTCACCGCTTTTTTTGTTTTCTTCACAGCCTACGCCCGGAAATATTTCGCTGAAGAGGAAGAGCTAGCATGAGAACATGTCAACCATTTTCCTTTCCGGAAACGAACGACGTTACTCCTCTTCTGAAACAGCACCAACATTCGGAAGGACGCCGCAACTGGGACGTCATGAGATGGGGGAGAGGGCTTTGAAAACTAAGGTAGGGAGGGGAGTACTTGAGGCCATCAAATACCCGCTGCGGCTACACCACGTATCCGTGGCATGATAAGTTCAGGATGCAGAATAATTGCGATGCGCATTGATCATTTCGTAATGATTCATTCTCTTGGCAGCCTGCATATATCTAGGCTTGTATAAAACAAAAGGCTCATCAGGAATCATATCGAAAGCTACAGGGATAGTAAAAAAAAATAATTCTCTTGAGGGGCGCTTGTCAGTAAGATTACAAAGATGTTTAAGCACTCCTGTGTTTCCGTTCTTCTTTCGTCCGCGTTCCTGTTTATCGCTGTTTTCTGAAGATGTTCAATCGTAACCAACGAGCCCAACCATGGATTCTTGAATAAATACTTACTTCCGTGTCGCGCATTTGCGGAGCAGCAGTGGGAAGGGGCATGTGAGAAAACAATCAGGACAGTGAAAAAATCCACGCATCTCCTTGAAGTGAATCATGAGTAGTGGGCGAAGCACTGGGAATCATTCCGTGTTACCATCAATCACCCATGACCGCGCATGTAAATGTGTGACAGCGCTTGTGTATATTTACATAGGCGTTCTCATCCATGCTCCTGGTCTTCATGGAGTTCCTGCGCTCCCACGTCGCAGATCATGCAAAGTTTCGGATTACTGAACGCGCACGCTGCGAATCTTTATTTTTACACTACGCACGAAAAAAATCTCCCACCGACACTACATTGCGGGTAAAGATCTAATGCCTATATATATGAGGTGGCTGGTGAACGGCTGTGAAACGTGAGCAGTCGTTTTTTTTTTTCAATCAGGAAGGTCACTAGCAGACACTACCTCCATTGGTGTGGTCTCTCACAGGTGAGGGCGCGTTCTCATTCCTTGCGAGCTGGTATAGCGTTCATCGCAGAAACAAATTGATGGTGGTTCGGTTTAGGAAAGGACGCCAATTTATGCAGCCCATGTTCGGGAGCACGGCTAAGCGTCCGTGGGGGAAGAGTAAAGGGACTGAAAGAGATAGGAAGGAGAGAAAAGCCGCAGTGGAGGGCTCCGGTAATTTTGACAACCTGTGACTCTTTAACACGCCCTGTCAACGCACAGTAGACGACCCTCTGGCATTTTCGCCACCATCGAAAATGCGACCACCGCGGCCGGGATATAACCCGCTTCCTTTTTGGGTGGCAGCCGAGTACCTACACCACCGCGGCGGACAGAAAGAGCGTTTCCATTGTCAACGCGCGTCGTTCGCTCCCTTTCACATCAGCAGACGACACTGTCTAGGTGCACTGCCTTTAGGATTGGCCGACACATTCACGCACAATGTCTGACTGCACTGCCTCCAGAATGGGCCCCACCCTCACACTAATAGCAAGGGTGCTTTGCCATGATCACGGACAACGGACAAGCCTCGACTTTAAGGTGCTTCGCCCCGAAAAGGAAAGGCTGCAAGCGTGCACTTGGGAGTAAGATATCTAACGAATAAACCTACGGTAATTCTTCCTTAGTTTCAATTGTGCCTCCCTGCTATGTGGCCTGGATTGGGTGTAAATCGACAGGCCGTGAGTCATCCAGTCTTCATTCTCGCAAGGTGTATGTCTCTGGAAACTGCAGTGCTGAGAAGCGCAAGTATTCTTTGGTGATGACAGTTTCCCTTTACGGTGGCGGTTATACATTTGTTATGTATCTTTAATTGACTAATTTCCTTACCATGTCTTTTCTATTAAGCATAGTTACATCTCTATTACTGTGTTCCTGGCCATGGTCGTCCTACGTGGATATTTTAAATAGTTTCTACAGCCGTGTGCCGGTTTTTCCTACCTTAACTCTTTTACTTCACTCCACGACTAATGTATTTTCTGCAATGCACTACTGTGACTCACCTATGGTGTCAGCATGCGGTAGTATTGCGGGATGTTTCTTGCATGTTTTACTGAACAAAGCAGAACAAGAAACGGCTACAGTGCGGATGGAATCAACCTCTTCCGTCCCTCTCTCCTCCCCCCTTTCTTCCAAACATAAATAAAAGATTGTTGGCCGCACTGTGTTCTTTTGGCACTGCACAACTGTTAATGTAAGCATAGTCAGGCATTTCATACGTGTGATATTTTGCACGCTTACCTTGCCGGACAAGAACAGTGACAGGAAACTCCCGAAGGAAACATCAGTGACTGTCTTCGGGGTTAGACCCTTGAGGAAGTGATAGTAGGAAACCGCTAGGTCGTATGGATTTCTTGCCACGTACACGTACTTTGCGTTTTCCACTGGCGGGAAAACACTCAACGGAAGATGCGTCATTACGGGACCTGCCCTCAATGGATTGTGGGCAGCTTCGGCTCCGGTCATATCAAGGAACGGACACATGAGGCCAAACTCGCCAGTGTTTGTCAAATCTTTGCCACGGGTAAGAATGTTGTAAACAATCATCATCGTCCAGTTTGTTCCACATTTCGGATAGGTTACGATGACAACTTCTCCGTCCCGTGGTTTGTAATTGATCACTGAGCGAATCGCTTCCTCTCTAAAGAAAGTGTGCATCCATACACCTTCCACGAAGCGGTATGACTCTTGGTCCATCTTTAGGCGATTGGCTCCGCCTGCAAACAACAAGGAAGCGGTGTGTTGGGAAAAGGCCAACAAAACCTGTTAGCAATAGCACCTGTGCGCTCGCCAGTAATTTATGCAGGCGTCCTAGCGGTCTGCAAGAATTTGGCACTGTGTGGCACACATTGATTTATGAAAGGGAAAATTAGCATCCACCCGTTGTGGGCAGCTTCTGCTCCAGTCAGGTCAAGGAAGGAGCACATGAGACCAAACTCGCCAGTGTTCGTCAAATCTTTGCCACGTGTAAGGATGTTGTAAACAATCATCATCCTCCAGTTTGTCCAGTTTGTCCAGGTGACGTTACTCCACCTTGCGGGTTTCCGCAGAAATCATTTGACATTGATTTATTTTTAATAGAGCAACGTGTGCTTCATATTTCCGTGTTCCCAGTTGTTGCTCTCCTCATGCCCCGCTACAATCACGCATAGCCGCTTGCTCTGACGAGCCAAGCGCATGCCAAGTGCGCTTCCAAGTGCGCTTTTCTAGAATCTACGGCACCACTCTTCTCTGCATAAAGGTGCGCAGCGTTTTCCAATTTGGTTATGATTTACGGCAGCTTACCCGGCTCTGCCTTTGTGCAGATGCCGCGACCTCGTCACAAAGGTACCCTTCTTAACTTACTCGCTGAAACAAAGAAAGGAATTTGTGGGATGCTGCAGTCACGAAGCTCTGAACATATTGCCTAAAATGAGAAATATCAGGCTGGCCGACTGCGCTGCATTCTCCATCTATCACAGTAATAGATAACAGTAATAGATAGAACGATCAGTAATAGATCGATCACAGTAATAGATAAAACGCGCTTGTACACATTCGCTCTATTGCTTTAAATACGGGAAGTTCTCGCGCCTTCTCATTGTCGACGGCGCGGTTGAGCCCAGCTAAGCTTTCTTCATCCTTACAGAAGCACAAAAGTAATTCTTACAGAATTACAGAAGTAATCTGGACACAGGGGAAAAAGAAGAAGGGGCGTCAGCGGCGATACGCAGTCCTGGGCCCACGTCTTTTTCTTTTGTGCTGTCTGATTCTGCAAGAAGCGACAAGTGCAAACAAGCCCAAATATCCGCATTCTCCATGTTACCCTACCTCCCTACCTCCTTGTCTCTGTACATCGCTCTCCAGCCTCCGCATTGGCCTTGTGTCAATAAACGGCCACCGAACACATTTAAATTTTCTCGAATGCCAGCATTGCCCAATGCAAGTGATAGACTATTGACAGCCACAAAACTACGTTTTAACAACCTGCCATGTATGTGAAGCTTCAGCAGCCTGCATTTTTCTCGAAAATTCTTGATGATTTGATTTGTGGGGTTTAACGTCCCAAAAACCAGCTCTGATTATGAGAGACACCGTAGTGGAGGTCTCCGGAAATTTCGACCGCCTGGGGTTCTTTAACGTGCATTGATATCACACAGCTCACGGGCCTCAACATTTCCCCTCCTTCGAAATGCAGCCGCCGCGGTCGGGATTCGATCCCGCGACCTTCGGATCAGCAGCCGAGTTCCATAACCACTAGACCACCGTGGCGGGGTAACTCGAAAATTGTTGCGTTGGTTAGTAAATGTGTAGGCCGAAATTCAAAACTAGCGCTTCTATTAGCGGACAGCTAGGGAGCCGGCACGTTGCTGCTTAACGATCCTCCAATATTGCGTATGTCGTCGTCAACATCCTCGCCGATAAACGTTTTGCCACCGAATGCACGGTTCCACGCCACCTTGAAGATGCAGAACCGAGCCCATGCTGCATTTTACGCTGCACCGAACACTGCAACGTGCTTGAACACTCATCTGTCGAGAGCCATCTTCGTTTTCACGCTCAACGGTTCCCGCAGTGTCTGCCTTCATGTTCACGCATACTAACAGCAGGACCCAACGGTGGGAATTGAGCTGCCGATACGCTCACTGTCCGCATTTACAAGAGCTTTAAAAAGGTACACAAGGACTGTACCTTTTTCTCCATTAAACGTTCCTTTCAAAAATCGCAGCTCACAACGATTACCAGAAACTTCAATAAATCCTTAGCGCGTGTTCAGCAGTTACGTAGCAACCTGACGGGCAGCGTCTCTCAATGTAATCGCACCAGTGGTTGATCACCTGATCAAAAACTAGCACTATCGCACGTGCACATTACAGCGTTGAGCTCAACCTGAACTCTTTGACAATTCCTGAGAACTTTCACGCCGTGCTGCCGTGGATCACTTCACCGGTTTTGCGCTTCGTGGTACTTCGACTCTGGTCGCTCTCCGTTTGCAGCAAGCAACGACCACAAAAAACGTATGTATTCCTTTCTCATCGCACACGCTTCGACCAGCGTCCACTAGTATGCAAGCAAAAGTGGATGTTTTACTCTTCTCTCTTACAGTCAGCATGCATATTTCTCGCATCTGATGAAACTGAGATATCACCACTTTTCGTTAAAATCAACTCCTTTCCACACGTGCAAATTGAAACACTAATCGAAGACCAGCTATGCACGCAGTAAAACAGATAACCAACTAGCAATAATGTGGCAAAAAAAAGCGGCTATGTCAAGACATCTGCAGGAGAAGAGATGAATAGAAAAGGCGGGGAGGTTAACCTGGGCGGAGCCCGGTAGGCTAATCAGGCGAAAAAACTAAGCTTGCAATATTCTTTCAGCGTATGCGCATGATTACAAAGAGCAATGAACCTCTGTCCAAGTGTCGTCCCTAATATAATCTTCGTCAAGTTTGCACTGATTGGACTGTAAACTGACGAACTCATCAGCGCCACACCAATTTGATCAAAAAATGAAGACCTTATCGACTGCATGTCTGTCTAGCTTACAACCTCCCCGATCAGTAGTGCTTTGCGTGCATTGGACGACTAGTGCTCCTAGCGACTGGCAAAGAACATTTTACGCCGAAGACAGCTCGTCAGATGCAAACAGCACATACTGCGCACATGCATTTATTAACACCCGCTTTCGCCTAAGTGAGAGCATCTTGCTATGGCAGATATTCTTGGGACGTATGCAGTCAGTCCCTCCTACTCTTCAGCCACTAATTTGCGTAAACGCAGAGCAATAGCATTGATAGACGGCATGTATGATCTTCAACGTTTCAAGCTTCAGAAACTAACTCCTCCAGCTTTTCTCTTTCTTTAACCGTACGCTTCGAACATTCCCCTTGTGCACCGCGGTGGTTCACTCATAAGAGTGCTCGGCTGCCGGTCGAATGACAAGGGTTCAGTGACAGCGATCAGGGCTCTCGCATTATCGACGTACGCGGAATTGCAAGAGACACGTGTCTAGAGCGCACTCAGTGCGCGTAAAAAAAAAAAACAGGTGGTGAAAGTTTTCGAAGACCTGCACTATGATGTGGCGCAATATTACCTCGTTATTCTGGCGCCAAAAATCGCAGAATTATTAGCAATTACCGATTTTCCTTCTGAGTGCACTCGTGTAAATTGTAAGTTTGGATTGGAATAATATAAATCATAAACGTCGGTATACGTGTCAGCTGCCACTTACCAAATCGTAGATCCCAACTGACGGCTTCGACCCAGTTGACAGGACAATGATTCAAGTGAGCGCTCTGTCGATGACTGGAAAAGCCAGCTTCAGATAAATGACCGAAAGTGGTTTTTATCAGCTGGTTGCGGAGCAGTCACCCAAGGCTATTCGTCGCGGCGTATCAGGCTTGAGATACCCATCAGAGTGCTCTTTGTTGACAACACGTTGTATAGTGTGAGAGCGAGTCGCAACATTCGTACGCCGTACCTCAAGTAAGGCGAGCACTTGAGGGCACCGCCATGCGGCAGGTAAAGTGTTCGTAGATGCTCTTTCCCTCTACCCATCAAAGAATGAAAGAAAACACGGCGTTGTGTACTCTGCCCATTGCCAGTTGCTTTAGAAGAAAAGGGCAGCGTAGCTGCAATCACGCAGAATCTCTTTGAGATAACAATCATTGCCCTTGGCTTGCAACCTCGTCACACCGAGAACGACGGCAACAACCTGACCCCGGAGAAGTCGAAACCATATTCTTTGACTTCACTGCCCGTGGTCAAAGACTGTACGGACCTCTTTCATGATTGATGCGTCCAACAATGAAGCTTAATCCCATCATGGGATCGATCGTAGTAGAGGGAAGTTCTTGCGGCGCATGTCTCCAAGTACGACCGGTTCGAAGTGCACATGGAGCATGTCAGTCATTGCGCCGCCATCGCATAACGCGCAGTGAGCACCAAGAAGGATTCTCGTCCCATCGATGCACGGACGAGCGAACGCACGGAAAGTGATCCTCGTCAGCGTGAACGCCTAATGTCACAGATGGCAGTATCGGGCTCGGGTCCTCCCGAAGACGGGCTTCAATGACACGTTCGTCTGCGAGACCACAAACCACCATGTCATATCCAATGTCGACCACCGGAGGTGTTGTCGTAGCTTAGGAGGCTAAGCCACATCGTGGCCGAGTCGTACGACGGCCACCACGGCGCAGTCAGTGCCGTCTACCGGGGAAATTGCAACAGCTACGGGCGCTCGCAGTCATGGCCGAGTGTGATGGCTCGTTAAAAGCGGCAACGGGCTCAGGCGCTCTGGCGCTCGCACTCGCGCTCTGCGATCGGAGGAACAGATACGGAGACAGGCGAAACAGGGGATAGAACAGCCGTACCAGGAACGGGTGCTGTTTGTTTCTTGAAGCGGTATTAGCCTTCCGCTAGGAGAAGAGGGGGCGCAACATCCTAGGGGGGAAAGAAGAGGACGTTGAAGTGGAGACGCAGGCATTAAAAGATGGACGCACGTTCCAATGCAGTGTATTCTATTGTGTCCTTGTAAATAGGAACGCTACATTATTTTGGCGCAGCCGACAATCGACTACAAGATGTGGGTGACCTTCTTCCTTGACGAGGCCTCCGCGGAGGATATCATCTTTTCGAAATACCAAGCTCAAGATGAACCAGCGGTGGAACTACCTCGGGAACTCAGCTCTGCTGAACTTGTAAATGTGGTCTTGGAGAAATCTTCCATGGACACTGATGAACTACGTCGAAGAGGTGCTGTGAAAGTGAACTTGCGTCTGCAGACTTTTGACGAGCTAGTCCTTCAGCCGATGCGTCGAAAGCACTCTGGATCACGGTCTTCAACGGATGAGGTGAGCCTCATTTTGAAAGCTCTTCAGCTACAGCAAGAGCAGGTTGTACAACAGAACCAACTCGTAACGTCGCTGATCAGTTCCCTAAAAGCTGAAAAGCCCGTGCCTAAACTTGTTGAGCCAGACGCATTTGACGGCTCGTCTTCAAGCCCAGACAGTTGGATGGAATTCTACGAATATGCCGCTGTGAAGAACAAGTGGTACTCTGACGATGACAAGATTTCTAACATGCGCACTTACTTGAAAGGCGTCGCGCGCAAGTGGTACGAGTTACGTGTTATTGAAGACGCTAACAACCCTTGGAAGGAGTGGAAGGAATCATTCTTGTCAACATTCCGGACCAATCCAGTACAAAGATGGGACACTGCACTTAAATTAAAATTCACGCAGGGCTCCCTTCTCGAGTACTTTTTTCAGAAACGCCGCCTTTTAAAACTGGCCGAGCCTTTGCGGCCACCCTCTGCTGTGGTAGCCCTAATAATGCATGGACTGCACGCCGAAGTTCAGAAGCAAGCTTTAGTACGGTCCCCAAAAACTGTAGACGCGCTTTTAGAGTGTCTTCAGGACATCCAATCGACTTCCGATGAACAACATCCTGCCACTTCTAGTGGACGCTTCAGGTGGTCTGTCGCGGGCGGTTCAAGCTGCAATGAACGAGAACCAAGCCGTCTTGACAGCAGGGAAGAAAAGTCGGGCTGGCGCGCCCGCACAGGTCGTGTGCATAACATCGATACCGACGCCGAGGGTCCTTCGATGACAAAAAACTAATAAATGAGGGTGATCAGTCCGACCCGATGACCACAACTGAGACTGTTTATTTAGCTCGCTCTAGCCTACTTCACATTCCTGTGAAAGTCGGCAAGAGACACATGATGGCCCTTGTAGACAGCGGTGCTTCTGTGTCGATATTAAATGCCAAGCTAGCGGATGTGAATCATATTCATAGCGGAAGAGTGCTACGAGTGCAAGGTTATGACGGAAAGGTGGCATTGCACAATCAGTGGGCTTCAGTAACCATCGACTTTCAAGGCCACAAGATAGATAGTGAAGTATTGGTGATTGAGGGCGTGACATATGACTTTCTTCTCTCCAGGCCAGATATAAAGAAACTCAAAATCAATGTTTACTGGGATGATGTGGTTTTAGTTGAAAGATTACCAAGGAACGAGACACAGGAGGGTAAACAAGATGACCTGCGAGTTGTAAAATGTGCAACAGATATTGAAAAGGCATACCCTGAACTCGTATGTGTAGGAAACTACCCACCAGCGATGACGTCACACAGGGTCCCTTTTGAACTAACTAACAAGACCGTCATCCGCAAGTCACCTTACAACATGTCAAGAGAGCGAAAGATGTGGTTGAAGAAAGAACTACAAGAGATGCTGGACGCTGATATAATTCGACCGTCTGTATCACGTTTCGCATCTCCTATAACAATAGCGCCAAAGGAAGATGGAACTTTCAGACTCTGCACAGACTACAGGGCTCTCAATCGTCAAACCGACCTTATACAATTCCCCATGCCAAAGATAGACACGATTATAGATGAGATAGGTTGCTGCCAACATTTTTCTCGTATTGACTTATGCAAAGGCTTCTGGCAGATTCCGCTAACAGAAGAAACAAAAATGTACACTACTTTTATAACGCCTTTTGACCTGTATGAGTATAACAGGCTTCCATTCGGCTGGAAGAACTCGCCGGCATGGTTCCAGAAGATTATGAACGAAGTTCTGAAGCCTTTCCTAGGAGTATTTTGCAATGTGTACATAGACGATATTATTGTTTTCTCAAAAACAGAGGCTGAGCATCAAGATCACTTGTCTCAGGTACTAACTGCCTTGAGCACGGCGCACCTGAAAGTCAATTTTAAGAAAAGCGCCTTCTTTCAGAAAAAAGTTGTTTTCCTTGGAAGAGTCTTTGATGGAACAACCAAAAGCACTAAACAAGAGTCTGTCGAGAGGATCTCCCAACTGGTTAAACCATACGACGTACACTCATTGCGTGTGTTTCTGGGATTAGCAGGACATTTCAGACCTTTCATAAAGGACTTTGCCATAAAAACAAGATGCCTCACACGCCTTACACAAAGGGAAGTTCCCTTTGAGTGGAACAATGAATGTGAAGAAGTTTACCGCGATTTGGTACAGAAAATTTCTGCTGACCCTGTTCTACGGATACCTGACTTCAGTTTACCCTTTGAGCTGAATACCGACGCTTCACACTACGGGACAGGTGCGGTTTTGTACCAGAAGTGTCGTGACTCATCTGGCCGTACAAAGAGACACGTCGTGGGGTATTACAGCTATACCCTGAAGCCACCTGAAGTCAACTACACCACTACTGAAAAGGAGGCACTTGCAGTCATTAAAGCGATTCAGTACTTCCGCACTTACCTCGAAGGCACGAAGTTCACTTTGTTCACGGATCACCAGGCTCTCACTCACCTCTTGAATATGACCCAACCAAAAGGACGTATTGCCAGATGGGTGAATTACTTGCAGCAGTTTGACTTCACCATCTCCCACCGACCTGGACCTCTTTTAACTGATGCAGATGCTTTGTCGCGATTAATGATACAATCCAGCAATGAACAACCGGACGAAATTAATGAA
The DNA here is from genome assembly GCA_013339685.2 of Hyalomma asiaticum. Lineage (NCBI taxonomy): Eukaryota > Metazoa > Arthropoda > Arachnida > Ixodida > Ixodidae > Hyalomma > Hyalomma asiaticum. Next base: position 54,913,306 of record CM023487.1, on the reverse strand, counting down.
TTAAAATTGTGGGAAGGCACCGAACCTCTCACTTTTATTGAAGGTCGTTACCAAGTTCCGCCAACGCTGGTTCCTAAGGTTCTTTATTTGTACCACGACAGCCCGGAGTCAGGAGGACACGATGGATTTTGGCGCACTTACAATAAACTAGTCAAGCGATTTAAGTGGCCCCGCATGAAGGAAGATGTCAATCAGTACGCTCGTTCATGCCACATTTGTCAAGTGAATAAGGTCAAATACAAGCAGTCTACGGATGCCATGATACTTCCTTGCCACTCGGAGGTGCCTTTTGAAGTCGTCCACCTGCACTTTGCCGAACTAAATAAGAAACGAGAAGGGGTCAGAAAAACGCAAGCGTTTCTTCTGGCCATAGATGAATGCACACGAATGGTCGCGGCACGCGTAGGAAGAGAAGACGCAAATAGCGTCATCGCTCTCCTCGAAAGAGATATGTTTAGGACAACGAGGACGATCGTGTGTGATAACGGTCCAGCGTTCAGGAGCGAAAGATTAGCAGGATGGGCTCGAGAACATAATGTATCGATCAAGTTCTGCGCGCCATACCACCCCGCGGCGAACGGACTTGCAGAGCGTGCGATACGGGATGTAAAGCAGTTCATCAGGATGTACGAAAATTTCCCTGGTGGATGGAAATGCTCTTTAGAAGCGGCCGTTAGGCATCATAACCGCTCCTACACCACTGGCTTGGGATGTAGTCCACAGTTCGCTTCATCAGGAGAAGCCCCTATTTTGCAGGCGGATCGTGAGTTGGGACTCCTAGAAAATCTCAAGATCATCGAGGAGCGGAAAGAAAAAGCGTTGGGAGGGAGGTACCGTACACGAATGAAGCGAAATTTTGACAAGAGACATAACTCGGAAATTCCAGACATCCAGGTCACTGACCTCGTTCTAGTTAGGAAGGGAGTGAAAGATGTCAACGCAAAATTTTACGGTCCTTATTCTGTGACAAAGACAGCCTCTCAGCAAGGAATACTGAAGACGGTTTGGTATATCGGCGAGCGCGGATCAGTTGAATGTGCTTCAATTGCAAATGTTTTCAAGTATTACCCCAGGAGGGGATAGCAAAAGAAACCTGGAAGTGTGAAGCGGTATTAGCCTTCCGCTAGGAGAAGAGGGGGCGCAACATCCTAGGGGGGAAAGAAGAGGACGTTGAAGTGGAGACGCAGGCATTAAAAGATGGACGCACGTTCCAATGCAGTGTATTCTATTGTGTCCTTGTAAATAGGACACAATGTCATATCCAATGTCGACCACCGGAGGTGTTATGGTAGCTTAGGAGGCTAAGCCACATCGTGGCCGAGTCGTACGACGGCCACCACGGCGCTGTCAGTGCCGTCTACCGGGGAAATTGCAACAGCTACGGGCGCTCGCAGTCATGGCCGAGTGTGATGGCTCGTTAAAAGCGGCAACGGGCTCAGGCGCTCTGGCGCTCGCACTCGCGCTCTGCGATCGGAGGAACAGATACGGAGACAGGCGAAACAGGGGATAGAACAGCCGTTCCAGGAACGGGTGCTGTTTGTTTCTTTATGCCTCACAATATTTAATTTTATGCCTCTCTCCAGGAGGCTTTGTAAGTACTATGCACCACTCCAATTGAAGCGTGACAAAGGCCCATGTAGAGCTCGAAACGTCGTATAAAAGGAAAGATTTGTTGTTGCCAACGTAATCCTTCTATATATATATATATATATATATATATATATATATATATATATATATATGTGTGTGTGTGTGTGTGTGCGAAATATATATATATATATACATGTGTGCGAATGAAAATCGATGGACCCGGTGTAATATGTGTTTGAGGAAGAGGGTAACAAACGTTCGAAACACAACTCTTACTAACGTTACGGTAGGTGCAAAGGTGTCCAAATCCTCATATTTCGTTCGTGCAAAGGTGTCTAAATCCTTGTATAACTGAAATTAATTGCAGCTGCCACTTGCGGGACAGGAGCTTCAACCACGCGATAAAAGATTGACATCTTCTCGTGATAGAGTGACACTTCAGATGTTAATAACATTGCCAGGTGTCCTTGCACTTAATGTTTCCTGGCCCATAGATGGCTTTGTCCAGTTTAGAGGAGTTACGCCGTCCCTGAGCAACTTTTTGCGTTTATGTGTGCTGAGTTCAATCCGTTTCCTTTCCTCATATAACTTAAGGGACTTCCATTCCTCTGCTGACTGGACAAACTGCTCAAATAGCTGGCGCTCCTTGTTAATGAGCGATTTCAGACCTGCTAATGGGTTATCACAATGCGCAATAGCTCTAAAGAAGCGCTCTTTAAGGTGTTCAGCCATTACTTCGCGTTGCCCTTAGATAGCTCCGACGTTGCCCGCTGTAAAGTAAGAATGAGACATCTAGGCGCTACGGACGCAGCAATGCGCTCCTTGTGCCCAAATATCCGCCGAAATTAATTGACGGCGCAGTGAATCGCGCCGACGCAATACATCGCGGAACACTCTTCTGTCCTAAGGAGAGTTTACATAATCATTCACAGGTCAACCTGGTAGTAACCCATAACGCATCCGTCCCTAATTTTGCGGCTATTCCCCGAAAACATCACATCGTGCTTCGTATTCATATGACGTCAGTGTTTCATCCCTCAAAACCGAGTGTAGCTTATCATCTTTGTCTTGTCGCCGACGCATTGCAACCCTCTCGTTATTTCACGAGTTCTTTCACTCGCCACTTAATCGCTCTCCTTACAATATCCCTGCAGCTCACATATCTCATCGCACTGGTCATGCACTACAAGTTTTTCGCCAACGTGCCCGTACTAAAACATTTTCTGCGTCGTTTTTTCCCAGAGCAGCAAGAGACTGGAACGGCCTTTCCCACGATATCGCCACAATCATCTGCCCATCAAGCTTTGTGCATAAGCTATCAGAATTAACTTCATCGTCATCATTGTGACAATATCATCATTGTATATGAACCCACCCCTTATGTAATGCCCCCCCGGGGGTCTTTAAGGTAATAAAATGAAATGAAATATGCAGAGCGAGCGCCTTGCGCGAGCGTTTCCGAAGCCACCGCGGGTTGCGTACAGGCGAGGAAAAAACCTGCGAGACTTAACTTCTAAAATGAATCGTAAGGACAATGTCCAGACGGTTGGATCCCATCCTTGCATGAAACCACGCTGTAACGTGTGCGCACACATGACGACGACAAACGTGACCACGAGTACCACTGCAAATTTCAGTCTAAAGATCAGGGGCAATTTCACTTGCGACACAGCAAACGTCGTTTATTTGCTAGAATGCTCCATCTGCCATCTTCAGTACACAGGTTTAAGGTACCGTTTTAATAACCACAAGGCACATGTGCGTGCCTTGTGGTTGTCTCTGACTTGTATGTTGCCTTGCAGCACTGCCCCGTAGTACGGTCACGTGTACATCACTCTCACGTTCTCGAGAACCGACGTATTTTTATCCTGCCTACCTGTTCTTTCTTCCTTTTTTCCTTTCTTTTGCCTTGCTGAAATACGAAACGTGCTTTTGCGTGATGTTTATTCCGTTTATTTACTCACTACAGCAGTGACTGTCAGCGCTTTTCGCTATCATGTATTTATGTATGGGCTATCGACGAAAGAGTGAAGGTGTCAATTCACGATTGTATAAGGTCGCGCGTTAAAATTGTGTTTCTGCCTACGGCCACATGCATGCGTCGATAACTAATGATAATTTCAAAGAAACGATATTAGCGATGACACGGCTTTGTGATACGCCAGTATATGCGGACGCTATATATGCCCTGCGTGGCAAGCAGTCTCTGTTACTCTGACGAAGGCAGGCCCACCTGCCGAAACGTTAGTAAGAGTTGTGTTTCGAACGTTTGTTACCCTCTTCCTCAAACACATATTACACCGGCAGCCTGCGGTTCCCCTTGACTTAGCAACGCCGCCAACGTTGCCTGGTTCATCATGAAACCCCTCAAACTTCTGCAATTGCGAGTGCCTCACGCACCACCCGGGCACGGCGTGCTGGTCTCCTCTACGGCTCCAGGGTTTTCGCTAGCGTAGCGACGCCTTCCCTTACGGAGACGACGCGCGGTAACATCCAGCCTGGTAGAGCGTTGTACACTTACAACTGTTTTGACCCCGTGCCCACTAGTATGTCAACACCAGAGCCGAGAGATGCTCTCAAAGCATACTTATTGACGGACATTGGCACTGTTTATTCTGCAAACAGATAACAATGAGATAACGCAAGCTGCTTGCACGGCCGGAGCGGCCGGAGCGGCGGTGACCACGGGCGAGTGGCGAGTGACGAAAACCGTGGGGGGCGACATCGACGTCAAAGGTGCTCTTTTTGCAGCCAGTTTCGGTTTCAAGGAGCCTGCCAAGGGGAACTAATTGTTCGCGTAGCTCCGACATGCACTCCGCTATTCAAAATTTGATCGTTGGGATAGGTAGTGTCGAGGACGGGCTCCAAAGTACTCCTTTGTTGTAGCCACCAATTACTGATAATTAAAAAGTTAATTAGCGTAATTTCGCTAAATATGCGCGCAAGTGCGGGTATTGTGCTGTATCTAGAGGCCGCCAATCCGTATACTCGAATGGTACACAAGACATTCCCCCGATTCATGCTTTTCTAATTTTAAAAATGTGTTGCAACTAAAAAACAAAACACCCTGTATAGGCGAAGGCGAGCACAAATGGGCTGCCTGGCTGAGTGACATTACCCATTTTTTATAGTTTGCAACGCTTATTCTTTCACTGTATTCATGGAGAAACGTTCCCAGTTCTAAGCCGACATGAATCTTCTGTGCTCTCGGGCTTTCAAGATGTGAATCTATCTCCGCTACTAAGGGTAGCCAGCAGGGCTCGACGATGGTTAACCTTCATGTCATATTCCTACGTTCTCTCTCTCGCACGCGCTTACCCCATGCACTCTGGTCAAAAAACGACCAGCAGTGACATTTATGCTTTCCAGAATGCTAGCCGTACCGGACGTAACTGGTGCTTCTAGGGAAAGCGGTCACGTAATGATTACATCTCTTAAAAGGACAGAAAGTAGAGCGAGTTGGTAACAGTCCATAATCAAAAGAAGAGGCGTGCAGGACACGGACACAAGGAGAGCAGTGAACAACACGAACGCCGACTAACAACTGATGCACAGCACAGAGGCGAAAAAGAAAGAAGACACACAGCTTATCTGCGCATGGTCGGAATGGTAGCGCCACCTGTCAATCGGTTACACGTGCCGGTCTTCGCGATAGACAACTCCTAAGGCTTTCTATCTCCTCTCTGTTTAAGCTAATCGACGGCTGACTCACGCATGCACTTCCACTAATACTGATATGCCAGGCCTCAACCAATAAACGCGTATCTTCGTTCTTATGCCTGTACAGGATCTCGGTTTTGTCTAACTCGGGCATGCAGCTACAGACCTGGCAGTGCAAGGATAGATTGGACGGCGTCCCACCTGAGAGCTACCTTCTGTGTTCAATTAATCTTTGATTAATACAACGCGCAGTTTGCCCTACATAAAAACGTCCGCAGCTAAAACATCCGCAAAAAACATCCGCAGCGTTCGTGCTGTTCACTGCTCTCCTTGTGTCCGTGTCCTGCACGCCTCTTCTTTTGATTATGTGCATCTCTTATTCCCGCAAATCTCTGACTGCCAGCTTCTCTCTTGTAAATGCTGTAGTTGGTTTCAAGATGCGCAGGTCTATTTCCAGAACTGGCGCGTGCGGGGGGACGGCGGGGGGGGGGGGGGGAGGAGTTGTCATGCGGAGGAATCACATGACCACTTGCAGAGACGTCACAGAGCACTACAGATTCAAACGATGGAAGTACCCACCACCACACGCCGAACTAAACAAGAGACAAGTCGTTGCCCGGAGACAACTACAGATAAGCAACTATCCGAACCCGGTGATGCTTCGCCTCTGCTACCAAGACATTTATTCGTCTGATGCGTGTAAAGTGTGCGGAGCCAGAGCGATGCTGCAGCCCATGCTGTGGGCATGTACAGGGAGCGCACAGCAGGATCCCGTTATTAGGAACGGGTAGACATGGCAGTCTTTGACAGCGGGGAAGGATTGGAGGCGTCCCAGCTCAGCCACAACCTCACCGATCTTCTATGGGCCGTCCGGCACGCCGAGGAAGCCGCCAAGCCGCCCTTGTCCAGGGGCTCGTGGCCGTCACCTAGGCTTCGGTGCCTGTGGCCCTAGTCCGACCAAATCGCCGGACTTATTTGCGGATTACAGTTTTACCTCTCTCTTTCCCTCTCGAGTGAATGCACTTGAAACATGTGGCAGCTTGCACTTACCAAACCGCGGGTCGTAAGTGATGGTTTCTACCTTTGCACAGGACAATGTTCCTGGCGCGCAGTCTGTGGATAGGGAGGCTCGCTTCAATGAAAGGACCGATAGCGTGTTTACCAACTTCTCGAGCAACAGTCGCCCAAGGCTCGATAGTGTGGCGCATCAAGCTTGAGATATCGCGGCACTTTCTGTTGAAGACTACTTAATCCACCATGGTTCTCGAGCGGGCCACAATCATTGTGTGCTGTATCTCAAAGTGCACCAAGCCGTTGAGGCACTGACACTGCAGGGGAACAAAATGTGTGGTAGTTGGGAAGCTCCTTACATAACCCATTAAACAAATAAAAGAAACGCAACGCTATTTCCCTGCCCACTGGCACTTGCTTCAAAAGTAAAGAATCGTGCACAAACTTTCCCCGCAGGGTCATTTCGAGGTAACAGCTATCGCTCTTGTCTCGCAAGCTAGAGTTCCTGCAAATATAGTGAACAGGCTGAATACCGACACATGTGGTGCAGCGTTACACGCACCACGAACGCTCAAGGCGCGCTGAACGTTGCCAAGGTGGTATGCTGATGGTCCTCTTCGGAGAGATCAAAAGATGCATCAGGCCTCACGCGCCGCATGCTGCACTTGAGACATTACGTTGCGAAAGGGTTCGTGTCGTTCGCAGGTAATGGTGTAAATTTTCTGCAGCTGAACACGACATTTTATACTCCTACTATTGATATATTTCTAACAAAATCCTGTGTTAAGCTTGGTGTACAAATTCTCTATTAAAGACTGCATTCTTGTCGGAGAAACGTTAAAAGAAATAATAAATGGCCCAACCTCTAAATTGTTTCATAGAGCGAATTTACTTTCTTAGTGTGATTATGAGGACAAAAAGTGTTTTTCCTATTAATGTGAGTATTTGTCAGTTGTTTCAATACAGACTTTATTAGACATAGATGCAATATTCATGGAGTGCTTGGCAAGGCATAATCAGCTCTTGCATTAGAGAGGCTACAGCTTTATTTTGTACGCAATTTACAATGGAATGAGCATGCCCACTCCTAACAAACACTAAGACTTTTCAAGCCTTTAAAATGCGTTACAATCAAAGACGCCAACGTCCCACCGTTTCCTTTTCTCGTAAAGCGATCACCTTTTTGTCTCTCCGCCGTCAAGAGGAGCCGGCTGATCATTTCTATTGACGTGGACTGGGTGAAGTGCTACTTATTTGCTTATATGGTATTCGCCGTGGCAACAATTTCTCTAACAATAAAGGCAAGCTTCCTCCTATAGGTTTAATAGCGTTGATAAGAAAGCTCGGGGACACTCTCGTAAGTGCAATAACTTGAACCGTACGAGCCAGAGTGCCGTACAAATGCCAGCGTTGTCGCTGTCTCGAAGAAAGCATTACGGAATTCGTTTCCATTGATTTAGCGGCGTGTGCATAACCATTCTCCCCAGTAAAACGTGTCTGAATCTCTGCAGTTAAAATACATTGTTACAGCTAAGGCAAATGGCGTCCGTGTCACATTACATTTCTGTACTATTATGATGATCCTATTAAATGCGAAGCATTTCTTAGCGAACTTCGGCGAGTTTGAGCGTATCTATCTATCTATCTATCTATCTATCTATCTATCTATCTATCTATCTATCTATCTATCTATCTATCTAGCCGCCTACGATTTTCTGCTCTCCTGGCCGTTTCGCTAATCGGATGTTTACGAAAATTGGTATGCCACATCATGACTGCATGACGAACATGAATGACAGGTCGTAACATCAAAATCATGACATGCATATCATGAGCGACATGATTTACATGCCATGGTCTTGGTGCTCTCCTGCCCGTTAGGCTAATCGGATGTTTACGAATATTGGTATGCCACATCATGACTACATGACGAACATAAATGACAGGTCATAACATGACAATCATGACATGCATGTCATGAGCGGCATGATTTACATGCCATGGTCTTGGTGCTCTCCTGGCCGTTTCGCTAATCGGATGTTTACGAATATTGGTATGCCACATCATGACTACATGACGAACACAAATGACAGGTCATAACATGACAATCATGATATGCATGTCATGAGCGGCATGATTTACATGCCACGGTCTTAGGGCTCTCCTGGCCGATTCGCTAATGGGATGTATGCGAAAATTGGTATGGCACAACATGACTGCCTGACAAACATAAATGGCAGGTCATAACACGAGAATCATGACACGCTTGTCATGAGCGGCATGATTTACATGTCACAGTCTTGGTGCTCTCCTGGTCATCTCGTTAATGGGGTGTATACAAAAATCGGTATGGCACAATATGACTGCATGGCGAACATAAATGACAGGTCACAACATGAAAATCATGACAGGCATGTCATGAATGACATGGTTTACATGCCACGCGTTTCGTTAATGGGACGTATACGCAAATTGGCATGCCACAACATGACTGCATCACAAACATAAATGACAGGTCATAACACGAAAATCATGACATGCATGTCATGAGTGACATGATCTACATGCGACGGACGGTCTTGGTGCTCTCCTGGCCGTTTCGTTTATGGGATGTATACGGAAATTGGTATGCCACGACATGACTACATAGCGAACATGACTGACAGGTCACAACATGACAATCATGATATGCATGTCATGGGCGACATGATTTACACGCCACGCGTTTCGTTAACGGCATGTATACGCAAATTGGCATGCCACAAGATGACTGCATCATGAACGTAAACGACAGATCATAACATGAAAATGAGGACATGCATGTCATGAGCGACATGATTTACATGCCACGGTCTTTGTGCTCTCTTTGCCGTTTCGTTAGTGGGATGTGTAGGAAAATTGGTATGCAACGATATGACTGCATGACGAACATAAATGACAGGTCATAACATGAAAAGCATAACATGCATGTCATGGGCGGCATGATTTACATGCCAGGCGTTTCGTTAATGGGATGTATACCAAAATTGCCATGGCACAACACGACAGCATGACGAACGTAAATGACAGGTCATAACATTAGAATCATGACACGCGTGTCATGACCGGCATGATTTACATACATGCCATGGTCCTGGCGCTATACTGCCGTTTCGTTAATGGGATGACTCCGTCTACTGACCACAGGGCGCTACGTAGCTCTCGTCGGACGGCTCAGTCGCGCACGCGTTTCTTCGCTGCTTTCCGGGCGGGCTGCGAACCACACGAACGCTCGCGGCGTTGCCCTTTGGAACAGTTTGTCGCAGGTTTGGAGCGCGCATCTCAAAGGAAATAAAACGAAAGAAGGTGGGATTGGCGGTCGCTGCTGCTGTAGAGTTGGAGACGCACATCGCGTTCGCGTATTTCCCTGTCACAGTCTGCCCAATTTTGCTTCTTCTCTCCGCCAGGCAGTGCATTCTGACGCTGATGTCGCACATGGAAAACTCGACTGCACGGAGCCTATACGAAAATTGGTTTGGCACAACAGGACTGCATGACGAACGTAAATGACAAGTCATAACGTGAGAATCATGACATACGTGTATGAGCGGCATGGTTTACATGCCACAGTCATGGTTCTCTTGCGGCCGTTTCGCTAACTTCATATGTACTAAACTCGTTATAGCGAGACAACAATGCAAATCCATTTTACGTTCCTTATGCGTGCTTCGCATTTCCTTGATTCCCACTGCACGTGGGATCTGCCAATTTTTTTTAACATGCAACTAATCCATTACCTTAACGGAATGATCAGACTAATATGTAAAGAACAATTGTTCTACTTTGCACGTACAGAAAAATAATTTGTATGCGCGTATGTGGCTATGATGTCAATTAAAAAGCACTCAAGTGTATGAAGGACGAAAATAAATGTGATGTTATTGCCAGTAAATAGAAGCGATTTCCAGAAATGGACACGTGTGTCTGCAAAAGTTCGTTGGAGCCCTTTGCTTGCGCTAAATAAAGGTTTCTGTTAGCCATCTATTGTTGAGGTACAATACAGCGTATTTCCTCTGCAACCCTCCCATTACCCAGGAACAAGGCGAAACGCCAAATATATTGTCCAGAATGTCGACAGTGGCGGTTGCTGCAAAGTATGGACAGCTTATGGGAGGTCTCAGTGTTGTTCCCTATGTTCTTACCCATAAAAATATTAGCGAACCTTGCAGTAGTGGCGCAAGGTTCGCAAAGCAGCGAAGTTTATGAGAACCTCGCTTGTCCGAGTTTATCTACGGCATACCTACGTTTCGTCGCTGTCGTAGGCTTCGCGAGACGTCTCGCGAAGCATTTCGAGGCCCAGCAAATATTTGAGAGCTTTGCACCGAGCTCAGCGTAATGTCATTCGCCTCGAACCGCAGGCGGTCGCAGACACGGCACGCGTGTCCCTCGGCTTGGCGTTGTCCCTCTACATTGCTATACTACAACTTGCACGCCTACGCTATTCTACGACCTGCTTGGACGCCAAGAGAGGACACATGCTGTCTTGGGAAAAGCAATGTACAAACGCCTAGCACTGCGATGCGCTGTTCACACGACTAATCGACACTGTTGTTGTTGTTGTTGTTGTTTTTGTTGTTGATGATGTTTTTGCTGCTGCTGCTGCTGTTGTTGTTGTTGTTGTCGTTGTTGTTGTTGTTGTTTTTGTTTCCCTCAATTCTGGCACATACCCACCCTGGGGGATTGCACACTCTGTTTGCCTTCTACTTGCACGTGCATTACGCGCGCCCGCCAGCCGCTGTTTCTTAAGTGTAGTAGTGGGCTTAGGGCATGAGCGCGCAGGAGAGCGCCGAACTTTGCGCATTGCGTAGAATAAGTAGACGCGCCCTCTTTTGGGAGAGAACCTATGATGCTGGTGGTTTTTTGAGGGAGGAGGCTCCATGCTTCGTTGAGCAGCTTCGCTGTTAAACAAAAATTTTGAAGATCCCGCGCATTGTGGGCATCGGTGTCATGCGATGGAGTAGTGAGCAAATTGCACAAGACGAATTGTTGGGCGTTTAGCCAAGTGTTACGAGCACGAACGAGGTCTTTGCGGCCGAAAAAAATGCCGTGGCGACGGAGCGGTAGCTCATGGTACGATGTAACGTTGCCCCTCGCCGCCTGTTTTGTCGACGAAAGGTGCACGCTACGATGAGCTCATGAGCACGTCGCAAGCGTCGTGCGTTGTAGTACAATGCGATTGGGCAAAGCGGGACAAAAGCATGCAGAGTTATAGTAGAACGGATGTGTTTCGTATTACATTGATATGACAACTTTTAACAGACATAGAAGCACCATAGTCACACATGATCGGGCAATAGATTGATTTACTATATATACTCGGTGCGGGAGGAGTGCAGTAGCTTAGTGGTATCCTGTTTGCTTGGCTCTTTTAGGGCACGTATTTGATAGCCCCCTGTCCCGCTTGGTAAGTTGCTTGTGTGCCTGTGTGTCATGTTCACTGGCAAGCTACGACAAAGTACAAGGCTCTTATGTTTTTACGTGCATTCTAATGAAATGGTATCTCTTTTATGTGGTCCTTGACATAGGCATTATAAATTATAACGAAATGCTTCTAGCTTCTGGTATGACTACGCGCCCCTAACTGTACTTAAGGCAGGTCGCACTTATTCCAGAGAGTCATGACGTCACTTCCCTCTGTTTTCCTGGCTATCCAATCTTTCATTTGATTTATCTGCGCCGGATTGAAGTAGTTTCGCCAGTCGCCTATGATTGCCTTGCGCACGAGCGCTGTGGATTCGTGCGTTTCTACGGTCTCTCTACGAAATTTCTTCAGCGCATCCGCGACCGCTGAATTTACTCTTGTAGCTTTAGCAAACTTCCACAGTTCTCCTTTCGGATTTCTTTCGAAGAATTTCTTCATATTTTCCGAACTGGAGGCGTTCAGCACTGCCCAAAGAATGTCTTCGTCTTCTCGCAAAGCAGTGGCGTGCTTTTTACCGAGGAAGTCGGCGATCTTGAGGACTTGACCTTCCGTGTCCGCCTTTAGTTCCTCGTAGGTAAGGAAAAGTACGTTCGAGTCGTGTCTTCGTTCGTACCATGGCAACAAATGGTCAAAGTAGTCGCCGTAAACAACCTGCAAACGAGAAAACAAGCCCGCTGTATTCGTACAATCAGAAAAAATCGTTTGCCTCGATACTCAACAAAAACAACAACAAAAGAAACCAGTTCAATACTTCGGAAGTCTTCTGAGACAGCGGGCCTAGCAAACGTGGGTTCACTTAGTTGTGGGTAGGATTTTCGCGTTCGGAGCGTGAACGCTCTGATTAAATGCAACCTAGCCAAGAAAGCTTATTTTACTGTGTTCTCTCTTTCTCTATCTTTGTCTCTTTCTCTTTCTGTCTCCTCTCTCTCTCTCACTATATATATATATATATATATATATATATATATATATATATATATATAGGTGTGCGTGTGTGTGTGTGTGTCACTCCGTTTCTGTGGCCCCCTTTTCTTTTTCTGTGTATCGCTAACATTTTATGTTTCTCAAGGCCGTAAAAACTTTTGTTACAATCACCGGTGCAACTCAGACATATGGTTTTTACAAATGAACGTTTGCGTGGCTTGCCTGTATGACCTAATGGCACGACGCTTACCTTCGTACCGTTGGTACCCGAATCGCCCCCCTCCAAGCCGTTTTACTGCGCTTTAATTATTTCCCAACTTTTCACTCTTCCTCTATTTGTCTCTATTTCTTTACCTGCCCCTCCTCTCCCCATTTCGCGCAATGTTCCTCCGCTTTGCCTTCTCCTCTTCGCCAATCTGCGCAGCTGGGACACCAGCTTCAAAAGTTTGGATGTTAAAAAAATGGCATCAGATGATGGTTCTGTATTGTACGTTATGTGTTAATCGCAAGCTCGCAATACTGGTAAGGCTTTCTCTTGAATATTAGATGCTTGTTTTTAACGCTAGCAGTGTAAACCATGCGCAGAGGCACACCACCACCAGATTGAAACATAACGAGGCAATCTCATTACGTATAAGGAGAAATGGTGTCCAGAATTCAGACGAAAAGAGCTTCTTGATATGATGTCCTTCTATGTGGCTGATGGACTCCGCTAGTATGGCTCTAAACGTAAACTTTCGATGAAATCTTCATTTACAAGCAGTTCTAATGTACCAATATTCCTGTGGGCAGGGTTACTGGTTGCCTTGGAAATTCTGAACCTTCTTACGATGTAACGCGTGATGTAAGGACGGGGCATATTGAGAAAATGAATGCGCCAGCTGGTGATTATGAAACTCTTACCTTGCCATTCAAGTATAGGCGAAGGAACGCTTCGAATGACACGTCTGGAAATGTCTTTCGAGTTTTTCCTTTCAAAAAGTAGTACATCGACACAGCGCAGTCGTAAGGGTTTCTTGCTACATATATGTACTTTGCCTTCTCAGCTGGCGGGAACACTTTCATGGGGAGGTGGGTAAAGATTGGTCCTTTCCTGGATGGCTCCTCTGCAAGTCCTGTTCCAATCATATCTATAAAGGGGCACATGGTATAATATTCGAAGGCATTCGAAGGTTCTCTGCCCCGTGTTAAGATGGTGTAAACGGTGAATACCGTCCAGTTGGTACCGCACTTTGGATACGACACTACAATGATGTCGCCTTCTTGGGGCTTGTAATTTATCGCAGAGCGTACAGCTTCGTCCCTATACTGCTCGTACAACCAAACTCCCTCGACGTAGCGATACATTGCTTGGTCCATATTGAACTTCTTGACAGGGCCTGCGAAGATAAAACAAACGGACAGTAGACGGCAGTCAACATCTGGGTTCCCTTTTCAGTTCAATACGCTCTAAGAATACGTGCTCAGGCTGGTTTCTTTTCTTTGTAACACTAGCACGTTTCCGAGAGAGCAGGCATACTTGTTTTGTTGCCTGCATGGTTCACATTTCTCATTGTTTTCACAATAACCATGTGTGACTGTGATGTTACTGCCCAAAGTAACGATTTATTATCATGCATATATTTAACAGATATTGTAAAGCATGTTTCAAGCACATTACGGAATCCCCTTATTGTAAGTTTTTCCTTGAGTTTATAGGCTAAATGTTGTCGAAAGGGCGCAGGCAACTAATTGCATAACATGTGACGAAGCCTTTCAGAGAATCAATGTCTTGGCATCACGTATGTTACGTGCAAAATCAGAGCAAAGGAGTACACCTCGGACAAGGGAGACGTCTAAAAGAACGTCTAAAAGATTTGTTTGTACAGCACTCTGTTGATTCTCATGACACCTGTATACAGAAGGCATACCATAACAACTATCGCTACGTCATGCATAAGTCAACACCCTTCCCCAGCACAGGTTCTAACTGGATACCTTGGTGTGGCTAACCTCCGTGGGTCCACCAGGATTTCGGCGACTCGCTTCCTTCACGGAGGTGGATATTTGAATGGAATGCACGGAAACAATAAAATACTGCCAACGCTAGCGATTCGAACCCGCATCGACACGGGATGAAATGATAAGCGCTTGGCGTTCCACCCACTAGAGCACCGAGACATGCCCGTGATGCGGAACAAATCTGCCTTATAACTTCAAAGCAAACTTTTCTGTGTGCATCTATGTTGAAGTGGTTCACGTTTCGCGTATGAAACCTTTCACAAGGCGCGCTCCGTCTCTTTAAGCTGCGGCCTGGATGGCCGCTCTACCGCAGGGGAAATTAGTGTGGGCACTTAAAAGGCCCCTCTTTGTCATCTGTACATGATCATCATCACAAAGGCTTCTTCTTCATCCGGTGCGGGTAATCATCTCGAGTATGTTCGGTGCTTTGGGCGCGGCCGGCTCGCTGCATCATGGAGGCTTAATAAATACACCGTGACAACCGCATCCTCACAATATTCTGGTTATAGCTAAGCTTTAACAAGCAACATTAGTCTTATGTTACCGCCGCCTCTTCGGGGCTGCACTCTTGGTTCGCAGCGGTGGGGCGGCTATCTAGGAGCGGAGGCGCTTCAGTCCTTTCAACATAGCCCATGTTACTCTGCTGCTTTTCGTGAATCTTTACTACTGGCTTTGTCTTTCACGTTCAATTAGCATGTTACGCCTTTTTGCCTAATCGCAACTTGGCGGCCCTTCTACGCTGTCTTCTGCTTCCTGTATGACAGCGTAGAATAGAATAGCACAAAGTCAACGACTTCAACGGCAGCATGTCGCGAAGATAAATGGTTTGGTATAGCAAAAGACAGCACCGCTGCAAGTGGAACGACTTAACGGGTCCGCAGCTCCAACTCCGAACACTTACTCTCGTGCGCCGGAGCTTACTTCGCCGCACCACAACCGGCTTCCATACACGCAACACAACAAGACAAGTAGTTGTTCCTGGCCGAAGGAACACGCTGGCAGCGTGCTGCGTGCCAAGCTCACCAAAAAGACGGCGGCGAGGGGCAAATTACGCGCCTTTCGCTGCACCGGACTGTGAGGTCACAAAATGGTCCGCTGACAGCCTGCTTGGATTTGCTTCCACGGTTTCACCGTTTGCGAACCGTCCTGGTTTATGACAGGTTTGTGCAGGGTTACGAAGCGTGCAACGCAGCATCACCGGATAATTTCCAGTTGTTTCACAACTTTAGCATGTGTGTGCACTTGTCTACGATCCCTACGGAGTGTGAAGGTGCCGCTGATGTCTACTTGCCGTGAGGTAACATGCCCACAGTACCCAGGCATCGGCCGCCCCTGGATTCCCCACGTTGCCGCTTATGCATTGAGGTAATGTGCAGACATGTTTCACTTTCGTGTTACACAGATTTCTCTGATATAGGCATGAACGCATTTCTCTCTCTCTCTCTCTCGAAATCCAACGTTTGAGGATGCGACATCTGCAAACAACCAAAGGCCATCAATTTTTCTGTTGCAGTAGATGTGAAAGGGGAACAGCTCAAAAAAGAAGTGCCCTTTTGCTGAGGAACCGATCCGCAAAGGCAGTCCCTATCATTCATCAGTTGGATGAAAATTGCGATCGATTACTCTTGCATTGATATATCAAATCAACCGGTAAAAGCCCACGCTCTCCGTTTCTATTCGGAGGAATCAGGCCTGAGCACTGCCGCGCCTGC
This sequence comes from Hyalomma asiaticum, assembly GCA_013339685.2. Taxonomy (NCBI): domain Eukaryota; kingdom Metazoa; phylum Arthropoda; class Arachnida; order Ixodida; family Ixodidae; genus Hyalomma; species Hyalomma asiaticum. Next base: position 54,896,947 of record CM023487.1, on the reverse strand, counting down.
CGAACTACATGATCAGCGGAGTAGCTCATGAAAATCCGCGCTTCGGGGTGTAACGAAGCGCACGCCCACGAACGTCTGCGTGCCCTCGCCACAGTGGGTGTAGGTGGTCCCTTGTAGTAGGAGGCGTGAGGAGGCGTTGATGCCGCAATTCCTTTTATATCTGTTGTTTCACGTCTCGAAGCCACAACTGAACAACTCCTTAAAAGAGCCAGGAAGGCAGGGTAAGTGATTCTGAGTGCCCTCCGCACACTTATGGTGCATGCGCGCAGTTAGTTAGGTGTCGCTTCTAAAAGACTACCTGCGGAATCGGCTGTCGAAACAAGATTTGCATGGACGTGGAACGCAGACATGAGCGATACCTGCGGCCTCAGGGCCAAAGTATTTGCTTCATCGTTAACCGTCGAGTGTTTTGCGTGTGCAAACGCGTGTCGAACTTCTTCGATCCGCTCTCGTGGAACGCTAATAATCATCAATGCGAACAACTATCTGTGCTCCGGTCGTTTGACCGTACGCTAATGACACTCTGCATCAATTTCATAGGCTTTTTATTTTATGATAGCACTTTCAGATCCGCCCACCGGGGTGCCAAGCCACCAACAAAGCCAGTTTCCCATGATTACACGTAGGCATTCATTGTTTCTTCTGAAACGAGACATGACGATACCATCGTGACAGGTGATAGCGCGCAGTATTTCAAGGCTCCCGTACTGTGGAAGTTTCGACCGAACGGTAGCGTGTGTACGTGTGCCTAAAATGACCAATCGAGCGAGAGTAGGCGGCAATTTCTTGCATTAGGCACACGCTGCCGGTACTACGATGTTGCGTTAGTGTCTTCAAGCTCGAGATTGTGCGCCTTATTCAGATATGTGCTGTGGGAGTGGGATAAAATTGACGACTTGAAATCAGCCGCGCGTGCTACATGCCACACGCGCTGACGACCCGAGATATGAAGCTTGTTTTGCTGTAGGGTAGGTTTTCACAGGACACAAACGCTTGCCCAGTGGTCGCTCTATCGTCAGCTCGCTTACTGGCGCACGTGCGAGGTCTATGTGCGGACGCGTACTGTTTAATTTTAAATGTAGCATGTGCAATGCGGAGCAGATTAAAGCCTGGCAAGACAGGCTTGACCGAGCTTTTTAATATCAAATTGGGATCTTGTGAGAACTCCTTACATAGGAAACAGATTTTGATTGTCAGATACATGCTTTAACGGCTCGGCGGTTTGCGACACTACACACCAATGGCTTGTCGGTGACCTCTACGTTATTATATGGTTCATTCTCGCACAATAGAAATTGACGTTGTTGTTCTCACGCTTAAAATATAAAGAACACTTTCTCTTTCAAATTAGAAGTGACCATCAGCCATGCTAGGCCTACCGTGTCAGAAGAAGCAGTATTGTCTATTCTTTTTGTTCAGTATGTTAACATTAAGGGCAATAAAGTGGACTTCCAATGAATAACATTCCTGTATTATTTATGTAGCAGCCCTGAGACTGCTATCAAATATCATTGATGTTCGTGCAGCCATTTTTTTGCTTAAATCTCGTAATGTCAAATAAGAAGCGAGGGCGACAGGAATACATACTATTCTGCACATCTCGCATATAAAAAAGCATAAAGGGTTGGAAGTTTAAGCGATCCTAAAAGCGATGCTCAGAAACAACCCAAAGGTTCTTCGGAAGTGGCTATGAAGGCACCTCCACTGCACTGGTTTTCAGCCAGAATATTAACAACACTTCCATATGCTCGTCTGATACCCACGAAAGACGAGAGAATAATTATCGATAACAATATAACCACGACGTGGTTATGAGAGAAACTGTAGCGGAGAGCTCTGGAAATTTACAACACCAGAGGTACTTTAACGTGTACCACAATCGCACAGTACGGAGGCCTCAATATATTTAGCGTCCATCGGAACGCAGGCGTCCCGACCGGGGTTCAATGCCGCGATCTTCAGATCAGAACTCGCAATGCCACAGCCACCACCGTTGCAAGGCGGAATACAAAGCGAGATCGCATATGTGCGAATTACCGAGGTATCGACTCAGGAAATGCCCCTGAGGCTAGGGTTTCTCATTCGGGCTAATTGGTGGCAGCTTCGCAATAGCGCTTCTTGATTTTTCAGTTAGGAAACACGCACATGCTTCCGTACTTTGAGATGTCCTGAACCTCTGCTATATTTGTGTGCATAACTTTTGAAGCGCACCAGCATGCGTCTTCCACTACCACGTACATCCCCCTTACCACTGCGAATATATATCCCCGTAAGTGCCCGCGATGGTGTTGTAGTGGCTATGGCACTCGGATGCTGATGCGAAGTTCGCTGGGTTGTATCCCGGCCTCGGCGGCTGTGTTTCCGTGGAGACGAAATGTTTAGGCCTGTGCGCTGTGCGATGTCATTGCGCGGTAAAGGGCCCCTGGGGGGTCGAAATTTCCGGAGCACTCCACTACGGCGCCCCTAATTACGTAGTGCTTCTGGGACGAAAAGCTGCAGAAACTATTTAGACGCAGGTAAGTGCGGTATTGTAGCAATCGGTGCACAACTCCGTTTACAAAAATGAAAGAAAGAAACATGGTCTGTGCAGTTATTTACTTACTATGCTCACACATAATGAAGTGGTGGCAGATACTTTTAAGTAAATAGTAAATAGAAGGCGTTCTCTAAGTTGCTATCTAGTGGAATGATGTTAAGCACGAAACCGTTACTGGTACGTTGACAGAGAAAGATGTTCCTGCGGCGTGGATGTTGGTGTACTTAGTGATCAGCGAGTGTTAGCGTGCGCATCTTGGCAACGTGAATTTATGAATCGAACGTTTCCTTTTTGGCGAATATAGTGGGAGCTACGGGCGTTACATTTCCCTTGGCTGCTTCCTTTGTACCATGATCTTCAGAACAAAACGCACTTCCAAGCAAGTGGTTTGCTTGAAGGCCTGTTTACTTGAAAACCAAAATATGCACGTCACAATATAGAGTAAACACGTAATGTTCTGCGAGGAATTTTTGGAGGGGAGGTGCTCAATATGCTTGCCATTGAGCAATGAAATATTTAGTTGAAGTAAGAGAAAATAAACTGGGTCTTCAGGACAGTCGTCGCAGTGACATACATTGCGCGGCTGCTATAGATTGAGATGCCGGCAGATGCTGCGAGTAGGTAATGTAAAATTGATTCAGTACTTCATCATCATCATCATCAGCCCATCTTATGCCCACTGCAGGACGAAGGCCTCTCCCAATCCTCGCCATCCTTGCCTGTCCTGCGCGAGCTGATTCCATCTGATGCCTGCGAATTTCTTGATTTCGTCCCCCCATCTTACTCTCTGCCGCCCACGGCTGCGCTTACCCTCTCTTGGTATCCATTCCGTCGTTCTAACTGTCCATCGGTTATCTAGCCTTCTCATCACGTGGCCTGCCCATGTCCATTTTTTCTTCTTAATATCGTTCATTATGTCGGCGACCCCCGTTTGTTCTCTGACTCACTCGGCTGTCATCCTATCCCTTAGTGTAACGCCTATCATTTTCCGTTCCATCGCCCGCTGCGCGGTTCTTAACTTCCTCTCTAGCTTCTTTGTAATTCTCCAGGTTTCTGATCCGTAAGTCAGTACTGGCAGGATGGAGTAGTTATATAGTTTCCGCTTGAGTGATAGTGGTAGGTTTCCGTTCATGAGTTGTGAATGTCTCCCATATGCGCGCCATCCCATGTTTATTCTACGGTGGATTTCTTTTATATGGATGGGTTCTCCAGTAAGTAGCTGTGCTAGGTACAGATATTCTTCTACGACTTCTAATGTATGGGTTTCGACCTTGAATAGACGTTTTTTCGCCGTGCTACTTAGCATTATCTTTGTTTTCTGCATGTTCATCCTTAATCCTACCTTAGCGCTTTCTCGGCTTAAGTCTTCAATCATCTTTTGCAATTCGTCGCCATCATTGCTAAAGAGTACTATGTCATCTGCAAATCGCAGGTTACTCAGATATTCGCCGTTAATCCTGAGCCCTGTCTCTTCCCAGTCTAACCTTTTGAAGATTTCTTCCAAACATGCAGTAAATAGCATGGGAGAAATTGTATCTCCCCGTCTGACACCTTTCTGTATTAGGATTTTTCTGCTTTTCTTATGGAGGAGCAGGGTGGCTGTAGAATCTTTATAGATGTTGGTATTGTGTTTATGTAGCTATCACATATTCCGTGACGACGTAGTGCCTCCAGAACTGCTGGCATCTCTACCGAGTCGAAAGCCTTTTCGTAATCTATGAAAGCCATATAGAGGGGTTTGTTGTATTCAGCGGATTTCTCGATTACTTGATTGATCGCATGCAGGTGGTCCATGGTAGAGTATCCTTTTATGAACCCTGCTTGCTCTCTTGGTTGATTAAATTCAAGTGTGGCCCTTATTCTGTTTGAGATAACCTTTGTGAATATGTTGTAAAGTGCTGAGAGTAGACTGATCGGCCTGTAGTTCCTCATGTCTTTAACATCTCCCTTCTTATGTAATAATAGAATATTTGCGTTTTTCCAGCTTTCCGGTACACTTGAAGTTTTGAGGCATTGAGTGTATAGGGTCGAGAGCTTTCCAGTTAGGAACTCTCCGCCATCTTTGATCAAGTCGGCGGTTATGCCGTCTTCTCCAGCCGCTTTTCCGCGGGACATGCCCTGTATTGCTTTCCTAACTTCGTCCGCAGTGACGCATGGGATTTCGTACTTAGTGACGCATGGGATTCAGTACTTAGTAGACAGAAATTTGTGGGACTCACCTTTGCCTTTTTTTTTCGTTTAAAAAAGGTCGATGTTACGTCTCGAACGTGGGGCTTCTTTTATCCACGAGCAGAAAGGCGAGGCTGCGAGCTCACGTAACACTTAGCCCACTGTTGCAGCCACTGCCGCAGAATAGGTTCACCGCTACAGTTAACGAGCGGTCCCATGCCAAAGAAACCTAATATCCGGTAAGCTAGTATCATTGAGCGTGCCTAAACGTTCAGCTGCGCTCCCGTGCTCCTGAAAATAGCTGCATTTTGAACAGGAAAAGCCGACGGCATTGACCGTTTTTTATCGCGGTTAGTCGTCGAATATAGGTGGCAAGCAGCGCACATATGGCGCGTTAGAATGCGGCCGTGTCATGACCTGTTCTCTCGACGGTTCGCGGAGCGTGAGCTTTGTACGTGGATGCTTGCGAGCGGACTGCTCGTGCCGGAATGGAATGAGTTCGCGAGCTCGGATGATGCAGCTGCCGACGATCAGGGCCTACAATACTGTATACGTGTATGGCTTTGCGAATCATATCATATCAAATCTTAGTAAGGAAAAGAGCAGTTGACAACTTTCAGCTTATAACTCGACTTAGTTTTCATGTATTGATGAAAAGGCAGTACTGGGCTCTGTCCTTAAGTGAGCATTGTTGCACCTTGCACCCTATTCTGGTCATAACAATGTGTCCAGAGGCAGAAAGTGGTGTGCGTAAAATGCCGGACAAGGGAACTAGACCTTTGCCTCTACAGCACGCCATGCTACAATTGCGCGTCATCTTCTTCATAAAGCTAGCAATACGGGGCATCGACATAACGTCACAGGCGGCGCCGGTAAATACTGCGTGTTTGGAGCGACAGCGGCAGAGAATCTCGTTTTTTGCGGGGATTCCAACACATGTTTGCCTAGTATTACATGTTTGTTATGCTTCAATGACTCAAAACGCGAACTTCAGCCAAATGCAGTTGACAAGTTTATAAACACACAAATAAATAAATGGATATGTATTGTGTGAAACCTAGCGATTTGAATAGATTTCCACATGTGATTGTTGTAACGATTGACGCGCCCAAAACCTAAACGCTCGCGTTACTCTTTCATCCCGTTGTAACCGTTTCTCGCGCTCGTTTACGTCTTTATATTTCTTGCTTGCTTTCTTTTTTTCTTAGTTAAATTATTTAGAAAAATACAGAGGATTGTCGTAGGCGCACGGCTAAAGTAAACTTGCCTGCAAGGGCCACGCCACCCATACAGCCGCTCGTACAGGTAGTGGGAAATAGGCGTCGCTTTAATTTAGTTTTGTCCCACCACCTTTGATGTATGAAATGAAAAGAAAGATTCGATCCAAGCGAACTCAATTCAAGGGCCCGTCAAGTACTCAAGCACTCACAAACAGCCGATCATTGTAGTGGATTAGGCAGCAGGTACCTTGTCCGTTATTGAACGCATGCTCTATGTCGCGCATGAAACTGCCTACAGATGCTTTGTGTGCCCGTGTGAAGAAGGAGCTTATCCAGAGTTTCTGACAATTACGCATAGGGAAATGTGGCCTCACCGCGTCTCTCCGAATTCTTAAAGGGCACTGGGTCGAGATGGCAATCATGGTTCATGTGTCTCCAGTATAAAAGAAAAAAGGAAGAAAAGCCGTCATATTACGTCAACACAACACGTTAACTGTTGATGCCAGGAAGTTCCCGATACAGCCCTGTTTCTTACTGAAGCCGTAGTTACATTCCTATTGCACACCAGTGAGGTCGTGGAATACCAGACCAGTTTTGAAACCTGTAGTGCCTCTTAACACTGCCTTTCCCGTACCGTAAGCAGAAACACCCAAAGCTGTGATTGCCTACCATCATTCCAGACGCCGTACCACAGCCAATATTATGAAAGCCGGAGTAACTATGAACGCTGCGAACAGTATAGCACAGGCAAACGGTTTTAAATTGGTTATGTACTGATAATGCGGTTGCACCCTGCATATCAAGGTAGCGGTCGCAGATAAATTGTGATGACTGCCGCAGTATGAGTACATAAGGGGTTAAAAAAATTTGCGTGCACTACAGTCAGATGCACGATGTAACCTGAACGCCATCGTGCCGGTCATGCATTTGCATTGTTGCTGTCCGTCCGTGCACGTTAAAAAACCCCAGGTGGTCACAATTTCCGGAGCCCTCCACTGCTACTTTTCTCTCCTTTCTATCTCTTTCGGTTCCTTCTCCTACCCCCACAGACGCTAAAACGTGCTCCCTATATGGACTCCAGAAATTAGCGTCCACGCCCGTTACACCGACGCGGCGAAGTATCCGAATCGAAATGCGTACGCTCCAGCGTCGTAGACTTCCAAGGCAAAGAGTTAGCGTCGGCCACCGTCAGGCACACAGTCTAGTAAATCGCGGAGAAACGGTGATCTTCGCCGGCTCTCAGGCTGCCAGCAGAAACTTCTCGAGACGCCTCATCTCAGCCACTGCACTCAACACCTTAGAGCGAAGAAGCACTCCATTCATGTACAGATGCATAACGTGAGTACCAGGACACGAGGGACTAGAGGGCAACGAAGGCGCGCTCGCCGCAGCCCGCGAGCACGTCAGCTGGGAGGCTATCGTCCCTAGTGATGTCCAACCTGCGGAACTAGAAACGGAGGCGACAGCCATCGTCTTTTCCGCGATCTTACAGCATTACCGACTCGAGCAACGTGTGTGTGCTCCACCTCACGCAAAACTCTCAAGACATTAAACCGCTTCATTAAGACACGCGCAAACTAACACTCATTGCACGCTAATGCACCGCTTATACTCGACGCTTCACAACTATCTCTGTGCGCTCTGTAGTGTACGCCATGTTAGCGGAGCAATGCAGCCGGAGAGACGCGAATAAAGCACCACAAGCCAACGGAGCCCCCAGCGCTTATTCGGAACGTGGGAAGTCAAGATCGCTCGCATGGACCTGGATGACGACATCTCGTCGCCAGGGCCAAGAGGGCAGTTCAGATAAGAGGGTTCCTGGACTAAGAAGTCCTCCCACCATCGAATGGCAGCGGGCATCGCTCGGAGCGCCGTTTCCAAAATAAACGTTCAGTTAAAACAATCGCAAATTAAGCGCTCACCGTGCCCGCGTGCGTGTTTGAGTTTTTTCTTTCGTGTACGCGAAAGACGCGGACACGTTTTGCTGAGTGAGAAAGCGGACAATCTTGAACTAGACGTCTCAAGAGAGCAAGCTGTCAGGCTCGAGGATCGGATGAAATTAGCGATATGTGTACGTCCGCGTGGCTATTGCTATGGCAATTCGTGCACTGACCTTAGATCATATTTTGCTGACCAGAAACGCCGATAGCACCATGGTGACTCAATTATAGCTGATGGTACGACCTAACGTTGGCAATCACGTTAGTCCTAAGTACAGATCCTGTTTTAGCGAAGAAAAATGCACTACACGCTGCGTTGATGTGCCTTCACTGGCGTCGTTCGTCGAAGTATTACTACGAGAGCGAGCAATGCTGCACATAATTATACCGAATGGCTGCGAACATATTTATTGCTATGATCGAGCTTATCATGTATTAGAAGTGGGCATGACCTCACAAAGCGCCATCATTACAAACGCAGGTGCAATAGGTTTATTTACTCTACATACCCTGTGGGAGCAGCTGCCATGGCCTAGTGGTAGCTTCCCTGCTTGGCACCTTGAAGGCCCGTGTTCGATACCTCTCTTCCACTTGGTAAGTAGCCTGTGTGCATGCGCTTCTTATGTCTATGTCTCAATCGAAAGAGAGGACAAATGATGTTCTTTCCTAGTTTCAAGAGCGAAGCTCTTAAAGCAGGCTTTCCGGTGCGTGGGCCGATCCTGGAAGCAATGCACCAGTGTGAGATGCAGGAAACTACGCCTGATTGTGGCCTTACTAATCGTGTCGTATTTGACGAGTATATCGTGTCAGTGATGTATACACAAGCCACATATGTTGATCGTACATTTATACTCTAGCTCCGAAATATTTGGTTATACCGGGGGGACAAGGAAACCAGGCGAAAAAAAGAGACGTATGCGGCTACTTAGATATCGTGAAAGTGACTTCACCCAAAAAATGCTTCGCACTTAAGTGATATCTTTAAACCGACATCTAAGCAACTTAGCACCTTGGTTAGTTAAAGCACCCGCGTACCTTGAAGGTTTCCTCTGTAACGTTCGCAGGCGCAAGTTTATTCTTGAAATCCAGGGAAGTAACGCGCGTCGTTTCTTAAGAAGCCGAGAGTTTCAGCAATTGAAATTTGAAACAGTTTATTTCAATTTGTGCGCAAAAAGCGCCTGACAAAACCGCGCCCTCAAGGATGCTGCTACTCTAGTTCCGTGCACATCAATGGAGCACACCGTTTCCACTTATCGAATAACATGTAAAGATTTTTATAACTTGCGTTTCGACAGTATCATTAGGAATATGCTAATGAATTTGTTATTACTCAAAAGCAGAAGCAGCAAGTAGATACGTCGAATGATGTTAATTATGGAAACACCGTCAGTGTACTTCAGTAACAAATACCTTCACTAGCTTCAGCAACAGCACTCAATCCTGTGTCTTCCTGGCTTTCGTGTTACGTGTTTGCGCTGTACAGTCACGAAGCGATCTTTATTATTAATTCCAGCTGTGCTGCAAAGGGCTGGGCTGTTGTCACTTGTGAATTCAAGGGCAGTTATTATGATAGCGCTCCCCAACCTCCGCCCTGTATGTAGGAAAGGTCAGTTACTCCATAGAGACTGCGCCCCCTACCGCCCCTTGCTCTGCACAGGGAAGGTCGCAGTTATTCCAAAGTGTCATTACGTCACTTCCCTGCGTTTTCTTCAATATCCACTTTTCCATTTGCTTCATCTGTTCCGGAGTGAAGTAGTGCCTCCATTCGCCTATTAGCGCCTTACGAATGATCGCAAAACGTTCGTGCATTTCTACCGTCTCGCTTGGCAAGTTCTTCAACACTTCAACGAGAGCAGTATTCCCTGGTAATGCTGCTTCGAGCATTCCCTTGGCTCTGTGGATCGCTGCTCCGTCGAAGAATTTCTTCTTGTTTTCCAGACTGCAGGCGTTCAGCACCTTCCAAAGAACGTCTCTGTCTTCACGCAGCGCTGCAGCATGCTCTTCGCCGAGAAATGCGGCTATTTTGAGGACTTCACGTTCTGCGTCCGCCTTTAGTTCCTCGTAGGTTAAGAAAAGTACATTAGATTCGTGTCTACGTTCGTACCACGGCAACAGGTGCTCAAAGTAGTCGCTGTAAAAAACCTGCGCTCGACAAAAGGAACCTGCTCTAATACTGTTCTTGCAAAGCACAGTTTGCTGCCAAATAAATGCAGCGAAACATGCTGGAGTATGCTTAAGCTTAGTCTTTAAGATCGGGACGCTATAGCACCACTGGCCTTCGTTCGCATCGCCATCCGTAAAGACGTTCTATAATATTAGTACCTTCCCTTAAAATGTTGGCCTTCCTTATGTTTCCTTTTAAGGGGCTCATGCTGTCTCGTGCAGTCGAAGATTCAGTGTGAATGATGGTTTCTCTACTTTTAGTTAAGTTGTAGTTATAAAACTTTGCGATGAATTTTACCGTTGTGACATTCGATCTTTTTTGTCATTAAAGCAGCAGTTCCATCTCAGAGTGTTTTCGTGGCGGGGTATGCGGGACATACTGGTAGTTCGAAACGCTGCTTTCCGCCATGGACGCCTACACCACGCAGCATTTTAAGCGACACGATCTCCATAATGATATCACGTTAAGAAACTCAGAAGGTGAGTGATTGTGGTTCGGTTAGGAAAGGACGCTGATTTCTGCAGTCCGTGTAGGGAGCACGGCTAAGCGTGCGTGGGGTATAGGGGAAACGGACTGAAAGAGATAGAGAGGAACTCAGAAGACTGTTCTCTGAATAAAAAGTTAGTCCCAAGTGTAAGTTTGAAAGGAGATTCTAAGCATTGCATGCACGTACAAAACGCTATTTGCTTGAACGAAGCGTACAGCCCACTGTTGTCAGTTTGACAGAGGAATACTCCCATGTACGCGACTCTTGGCACAAGCTCAGATTTCAGATGAGGAGAACCGCTTCGCGGAATTCAAAACTAAAGCATTAGGCAGCACTGATGTTCCGTTTAAATATCCTTGCGGGACTAGCAGCGGAATTCTATAAATTCACCGTGTACACACAACCCAGAACCCACTAGAAGCTCTTTTTCACCGCACAACACACTATAACCTCCTTGACTTCCATGGCCAGCACTCATCGTTCTACCAAACCCAGAGGAGCAAACGTTCATTTGCTTCTCTGGGTATCAGAATAATCCGAACGTGCTTGCAACGTGGCAGGTATGGGTTAAATTTGCCAACTCACCTTGTAATGCAAGTTTGCAACGAATAAAGTATTTACCTTGCCGGACAAGAAGAGTGGGAGGAATGCTTCGAAGGACACGTCGAGAAAAGTCTTTGGCGTCACTCCTTTCAAGAAGTGGTACACTGACACGGCGCAGTCGTAAGGGTTTCTCGTTACATATGTGTACTTTGCCTCCTATACTGGTGGAAAAACTCGCATTGGCAGGTGGGTGAAAATTGGCCCTGTTCTGGAACAGTTCTCAGCAATTCTAGCTCCAAGCATGTCAATAAAAGGGCAGTTCACGTAGTATTCAACTGCGTTCGAAGGCTGCCTGCCGCGCGTGAGGATACTGTAAACGATGAAGACCGTCCAGATTGTCCCACATCTGGGATACGTCACGACAATAGCGTCTCTTTCCATGGGGCTTGTAATTGACTGCCGAGCGAACGGCTTCATCCTTAAAGAAGTTGTACAACCAGACGCCTTCGACAGAACGGTACATCTTTTGGTCCATACTGAACTTTGCGCCGGTCCTGCAAAGAGAAGCCATACGAGGAGTAGAGCGCAGTCAGAGTCTGCGTTGCCTATTGGACCAGGAGCGCTCTGAGAAAAGCTGTTTATATCTCATATATACTTACACTTTAAAACACCACCACGTTGCCGAGAAGCCACCGACACATCTTTAACACGAAAGTATTATACGCCTGTTGCCACCAACACCAAATGTGACTAGTATACATAAGAACGAAATTTTGGTAGGAAATTCCCGTTCAGGCGGTCCTGCTAAGAAAAGAAAACCAACGGCCACCCAGTGCGCGGCAAAAGGTGCTCGGCGCTCCAGGGACTGCGCTGTTCGAGCGCATATTGCAAGCAGTAACAACGGGCATCGTCATCTTACTAGTATCTCTACCTCTGCCTCAGTTATGTGGGTATGCGGTAAAACTGCGCCAGGTGACGCGCCTCCATCACAGCCGCTCTAAACAGCGCAGATGTTCCAGCTGTATGTTAGGCAGTTGATGTTTCGGACAAAAAGATCATCATCATGAAATGACTGCACGTGGCGTGCTATGAAATGCCTAATATCCCGCGTTTGCGCGTGCACTTTCTCTTGCGCTCATGCCCCCAGCCAACCTTTACACAAGGTCGGCTATGCGGTACAGAAAGGGAGTATGTCCAAGAGGTCCCAAAATATCATAACCATGCATGTATGAGAAGGTTTGGGAACGGAAAGTGAGGAGCAGTGATGTACGGGTGATGAGGAAGGAAAGGGTAAAACGAAGCATAGCCTTGTTTAGATTAGTTTATACGCCACAGAAACTGGGTATGCGCCAAGCAGATCTTAGCATAGGCACACCACGCATAGTATAGCTTAGCAAAGGGATGAGGAAGGGAAGTGAAGGATGAGGACGGAGGAGAAAAAGTACATGCGAGGGTGAACAATAGCACATTTTCTGCAGTCCTGTAGAGTGTGCAAAATCTCAGAACAGCACAAGAAGAAGCATGAGGGCAGGATAGAGCGTCATCTTTCACCGGCACCTGGCTCTCACTCAAGTACCGCGTGCAACAGGTTGTGGGGCGATCGATGCAATCGATGAATAAGACTCCGTAGAAAGAGCAGAAAAGAAAATTAGGGCCCACTATAGAAGAAACACATGTCGTTGGGCTGGTTGCTTCATAATGTTACATGTATTATTGAGTTGTTAATATTATTACTATAGTGACAAAGTTGCGACAATAATAAAATAAGGATAGTTTGTGCGATTTCACATGAGAAAAGCATGGTATGATCATATGAAAGCCGTGGCGGAGTGCTCCAGAAATAATGACCACCTCTTGTCTTTCCTCATGCTCTGACATCGCGCATCACACGGACTAGCAGCATTTCGTCTATAGCAAAGCTCTACCGCCGCGGCCAGGATCGAACGGCGTCTTTGGTGTCAATGACATTTTATGCAGCTGTGATTCCAGAGACAAATAAGATTCACTGTACTACCATTAAAGTTATTCCTTCAAGGGTGGGTGGGGACTAATGACTCTGCGTCATATGTTAGGCATTACCTCAGACGTAATGTTTCTGCCTGTAGCCTTCTTTAGCAGAAATTGAGGAAAAAGAGCAAAAAGAACAAATAGATAACAGTACGGACATCACATGTAAAACTGAAAATGTGTGAATATTTTAGAGTTTGAAGCGTCGAGTATCACAAACGAGAGACGATATTCTTCGGAAGCAGCCAGGGAAGTTTCTATGGAGTGCTGCATTTCAGCGAGCATACTAACAATAGATAGGCACACTAGTACCCAGAGTCAGCAGAACGTATAATGAAATGGCTGCCGTGACCTGCATTATCAATAGGCCTATCCGTTCTCGAAATATAAATGGAGTAACACCATTATAAAGAGAAAGAAAGACAAGATCCGTAGAGCCATTGGGATACTATTGCAAGAAAAAAAATGAGATTGTGGCCGAAGCATTCACGAAAGGATAGCTTCTGGGTGTCTTATGCCGCTAAACAATCAAATAATGTTGTGTAAAAACTCGTTGCTCAGCCTGTCTTTCTTGAGCACTAAGCGTTATACTTTGCGTAGCTAGCCAGTACCAGATATAACCACAGAACATAAAGCAACACCGACAAAGCAGTCTCGTTCAAACTTCCTCTCCCGCAAACTAAAGTGTTCAGTGAATGACGACTAATGAGTCAATAGCATTTTCACTACTGAGTCGCCGAAAAGAGTCGTTGAAAATTGTTGGCAGTTACCGTTGTAAAATTTAGCTGAGCTACGTTTTAAAAGATGGTATTAAGGCTAATAATCGTGGTTCCATGCTTTGCGCGAATTGCGTTAGCATACAACACAGTACTTACTGTGCACTTGTTCGGTATTTGGTTGATGTAAAGAAAGTTTTGGGAGTTCCGCTTTCGTTTACCAAAAGCCGATGTCGCGTCGCATGCACGGTCACACTTTAACGAGCAGTAGAAGTGTGATTTCAGGTTAACAAAACGCGGGGCACTTATGTAGGTGCTGGAGCGACATTCACTCACGATGAGTACTATTACAAGCACTGGAACGAGCAGAGCAGGCCGAGATCCGGCCCGGCATGACCTTGTTGATGCATGTCTCGCTTTTTCAATGTGGGGTAAGTGAATGTGACAGCGATGCCACAGATCATATCAGCATGGCTCGCCAGGTCAGCTGATGTCCCGTGCATGTGCTACGCCAGTCGCAAAACGTCCGCCATGACATCTGGCTTGGGGGACAGCAACAGACGACTGGCATGGATATTACGGTTGTCACTGCTGTGGTTTAATGAGCTTTCGTGCGTCTGATAATAAAGAATAGAAGAGTGAATGTGCCAATCTGACGTAGAGTTATCGCTACCACCTTGAGTATGAACATTTATGATTCTACACTGTAACCTGGTTTCTAGATTATCATCAGACGGATGTAACGCGTTAGAAGGCACGTATTACTTGTGAAAACTTGCATTTCGCTCTACTTCTGTGACTCGTATTTGTAACGCTTACATATTGCTCTAATTTGCAGCACAAATTTTGTAACACAGACCGGACAAGTCTGCCGGGCTTACATAGGTCCTGTATGATGGCAGCAGCAACTTGCAACGTCTGTCAGGGCTAGATACGCGGTTACAAGGAAGGCTGTGTTGTCAGAAACGATGTCATGGTACAGCTCCCAGTGGTCGCCAGTCTTGAATCCTTTCACACGGTACTGTAAAGGTGCTGAAGGACTTTATCGTGGAACTTCACTCATTATTTGGGTGGAAGGGGCAAAGTCTTTGTGCACCATCCCATGCTTGTCGAAAAACACAATGAACGACATGCTAACATGGTAGGGGCGCGGGGAATTCCGCGGTTTGCCAGTCTGGATTCTCGCGCTTGGTTAACTGGTTACACTGGAACATCTATGATTCGTTGCCTGTTGTGACGTCGTCTAAGAAGTACGGTTCACTATCTGACTGCACGACATCTCCCAGGTAACGCCATCGCGTTTTTTTAATTAGCCAGCAATTCGGCACCAATTTCCCACGAACATTTTGCATTTTCATGTTTTCAGAAACAAAGTTTGCGAACTAATTCCTCGCACGCGTCGAGGTCTTCAACGATTGGCCTGGTACTGAAATGACACCTGGAGCATAGGAGAACTCTTACTTTGACTGCGTCTTCGTCCAAACGTCTCCATATGCTTTCTCTTCCACCATGCATGTCTCCAACATTTCTCACTCCATGCTCCACCACATCATCTACTCCGCACCAGCGCAAGAAGTGAACATTCATCAAGTGAGCATATGTGCATAGCCAAGCTGTGCACAGTTGGCGTATTAGCAACCTGTGCTTTAGGCTTTCAATCAATTTGCGCTCATGCTTCGAATTGCTCGCCTCCTGCTTAGTTAAACAGGTAGAGCGACCGCCCCAGATAACCATTTGTCCGAGGTTTTATCGAAGGACTAAGACAGATGTTTTGTCAACCAGAAAGCTTGCGTTCCTCAGAAGGACATGAGATGTTTTGTAGGTTTACCCTACAATCAGGTGACTGCCGATTCTTCTTTTCATACTCTTTGTTGTTACAAGCGGTCAAGTTCTTGTGTTAGAATCATCAAAAGGGAGTTGAATTTCTTGAGCTTGAATTTATTCTCGATTGCTAACTCAATGGCATCACTTTTCTCGGAAAAAATACCTCCTGCATTGTTTGATAGAAGCTGTACAGTAAAGTGCGAAGTTTTAAAGACCACGGCTCCGCGTGTCCAACTGCAGTGGGGCACCCTCCCACGGCTGCACGGCTAAACGCGATAGGAGGCGTAAAGAGAACGCATGGAATTCGTGAAATTGCAGCGCCTTCCATTGCCCTAGTGGTGAGGCATGGGAGAACTGGCTGCATGGGAGAACTGAGTGCCGGCCATCCGATCCGTGCCGCTGTCACAGAGCTCATCGACTGCTGCTCGTTTCCACAGTGCATTCTGTGGTTTATACAAGGGTTATTTTTTTAGATGCGAAGCAGCTCTTTGACTAGCCTGTGTAACGCTGTCCCTCCGCTGTCCCTCCGTCCGCACAAACGCGAGGCAACGCGCTTCCCTCGGCGCAGGTGTTGGAGCGGTGCCAAGTAGGTCACGCCGCAGCTGGGCGTTGACGTCACGCTCCCCTCGCACGCTTCCCTCGCAGGTGAGCGCGTACGTCACTCTCTCCCTCACCCGCCGGAGCGCCCGCAGCTGCCGGCTCCAACGCCCGCTCGCCTCCCGTGTCTGCGTTTCAAACAAACGTTTACACCAGTAAACGCTACGCCGAGTTTAGCTTCAAACTGTACTTCCAGCACCCGCGTTAGCGCCGTTCAACCCGTGACGCCACCCGTGCCCAACGCTGCTGCTTCGCATCCCATCAGGATTCCCTACGGGGAGATGGTCCAAGTTTTTTTGTACTGCCTCTTTAACGTGCCCTGAAATGCAGTGTGTCTTTTTCCTTCGTGTTTTATCCAAACACATATTTTTAGTCGTCATAGATATTGTCCCCCTGATAAGCAGTCTAGACATAACTGGCTGCACAAACCTAGTCTTTAGCTCTTGGTTGGCGTCACCATCACTTTGCTGTCTGAAGTTCTACACCTGTCAAGCCCGTAAACAGCTTTCGAAAGCAGACTACGCGTATGATTGTGCACGAGGCAATCAACTGCTGTGCGCAGCATGCCAGCTGGAGAGATCTAGGTCACTGCAATTGCTTGTAGTCTTGCACAAAAGTGGTAAGAGCGCTAACTTGTGGAAATATATTCGGGGAAATACTGACCTGTATACCTTACAATGCCTGCACGCGTCTGTTAAATGCATCTTCTTTATGTGGTAACCAATATGTATATCAGTCGTACGCAACGTTCATGTTCGCGCACTAAGGTTGGGCAGATTTTAACATGAGCCAACTTCCCTAGTTCAAAGCTCAGCATGCCACTGTCTTTACCTGCATTTGGGATAACGTGAAATGAAGGTTTGTAACCGCAGCTTATGCATGTTGCGCAAGCCATTCTACGTTCAATGCATACCGTTCTATCCATAACTGATCGTGCAACTAAAGACCCGTTGTTACTACGTGAAACCGACAAGCCTAAGTGCCACGAAGTTGATCTCAATTGTGTTTCCTAAGCCACTCCCGACGTTGATCAAGGCACAATAGAGGCCATGGTCAAACAAATAGAAAACTGCCCCTACACGCCTTTTAATTAGCTGATGCTGATATCACACTACATAGCACTAGAATATCAAAAAAGGGAACGCTTCTTTGAAGTAAGAAGTTCTGTGGCCAGGTTATGACTGCTTAGTAAAAATTATATTTTGTCCCTTGCCATCTAAGAAAGCAAGCGAGGTTTTAGAAGTACCACGTTCATAAGCGCTTGCGCGCAGGCACAACACTAATTAAGTCAGACGTAAATAAGCTAAGACAGTTAATACAAGGTCAATTCGGTTAGGACTAATAAAGTCAAGCCTAATTAGGGTGAGATTGGGGTGAGATTAGGGTGAGTCGACAGATGGGTATCCTAATTGCAATGGCAGGCTCCAATTAAGAATCTTGAACATATGGGCAAACCGCAGTCAAGGATTCTAATTATCAGGGCAGGTGATAATCAAGAATCCAGACAGTATAGGAAGACCGCAGTCAAGGATCCTAATGGTAAGGGCAGGCGGCAATCAAGAATCCTGCTTGTAACTGAAAGCAACAGTCAGCAATCCTAATTGTACCTTATTAATGTAATTAAATATTCCTAAGTGAATGCAAGAATCCTATTAGGGTCACTCTGGGGTGTTCTCAATGACTTTTTACCTAGGTTAAGTTTTGGATAGATATATATGTTAATTACCGGAGGAACGACTGTAACTGATTGAAAGTTGGTTCCTTTCCTGTCGTGCTTACGTGGATTTCTCATAATAGAGAGTTTTAGTTTGTTCGTAAGCATCTTCACGTTTACGGATACCGGTTTACTGGGAAAGTGTACGAGACCGGCAGTGATGGTGGCGACACTTGATGATGCGGAACCTAGCCATGCACACGAAAAGCTAATATTATTGTGGCTTGCCCGTTTTGCTTGACGCCTAATGTAAAGCATTGGACGTGAGATAATAATTGACTCTGAGTACTTTCATTACCTCTTTCGAAGAAAACGCTCACGCTACTAAAAAGAAATTCGAATATATTGTAGTTAAGCAAACCGCGAATAGCTGGCGCTAGCAGTTCTACTTCCACCGTAAAAACGCGCGGTAAACCGGTATCCGCTAAGCGTAAAGAAGTTTACGGACAAACTAAAACTCTCTATTGTATGGTGCAAGTTAGCTGAAACGCCCTGTATACACTGGAGTTCATAACTGCCGCGAGAAAGGTAGGCGAGAAACACAACAAAATGACGCGCTCTTCGTCGACGTTCTAATGGCTAAATGTTACCCAAGCGTGAGATAATTTGATATCAAATAGTCATCCGCTTACCTGGAACGTGTGGTGAGTTCTACTTCTTAACCCGTGCTTCAAGGGACTGTCTACCACTCGGAAAATTTTTCACGGATTGTGGTAAAATTGTGCAGATCGTGCGGCACATTTACGGGAACGAGCACGCTTTCACCCCCAAAAAAAGGTATTAGGTTTTTAATTTTGCTCTGAAAGTGGCGCAAAAATGGCCGCTAGCGACACCCAACAGCGTGTTCGTAATTTTCCAAGTGTACGAGAACCAGCCCACGCAGGCATACACATTCTTCTGGAAAACTTTTATGTATGTCTTACAAGCGTACTTCACCCTATGAGACACCTTGTTATAGCGTGCAATAGCAATTTGTTCTTTTTTTCGCTGCTTTCGCGGTGGTGCAGGTGGCGCTGCCTTCGAATTCGTCTGCCTGTAAAGACGTGTAGTACTGCGCTTGTCATGCATGCGGCGCTGCATGTCCGAGGCGCACCCCAGCGCGCCGACTTTCCCTCGCCTCTCCTCCTCCTCGTCACCTCTGGAATGTCGACCTTGAAACCGGTTCGTGTTGAGAAGTCTCCCGCGCCCGAAAGGGTTCCCAGGGAGACGACGACGCATCATGCGCGGTAACCATAGTTGCTAGCATGCCTACACTAGGAAAGGAGCGACCTCGTAGATGAAAAAAATTGTGTTTTAATAATTTCTATTGAGTTTCTGGAGAAACCACTGCACGCTGGGACACTTCGAAACGTACGCTTTCTGTTGAGCCAAAAAACGGGAGAGCGATGAAGGACAGTAGACAGTCCCGTTAACTAATACCCGTGTGTTACGTTTGCACTGATGGAGGTGTTAGCGTACTCTTTCGTTCTATGTGAATTTTCTTTCGTTGAAAGTACAGCCGGTGGTGTATGTGTAAGCAGTCACGTTTGCCTTAAGGAACCAGTGCTATCAAACACATAGAACTTGCAATAGAACGTGAGGTGATAGACGATGCCTGCTTCATGTCTGAAGCCTGCGGTCGGACTCGGTGGTAATGGAAGTATTCTAGGACAAACATGCCTCGCTGCTCCTACCCACTGATAAGAATTGCGGGAGTTCTACGTGTCGAAACGACGATATGATTATAGGCCACGCCCTGTAGTAGAACGGCTGTGGTGTAATTTTGAGCACCTGGGAATTTTTTATATGCACCTAAACCTAAGCCCACGGGTGCTTTGATATCATTTTGTACCTATCGAAATTCGGCTTCTGAGTCCGAGGTTCGATTCCTCAACCTCGTGCTTCGCAAGCCAAAACTCTGACCTCGGTCCTATTAGGCAGTTTTCTTGTTACGCGTTCAATTCGAACTGCTGCTGCACGTGAGCACCGAACTTTGATGCGCTATTCGTCTTCAGCAACACACAGGGCCTCCAGTGATCAGTTTACTGATCCTCAAAGCAACCTGATCAGTGGCATCGGGCCACATGCTGCGTTGCCTAAGCAGGTGAATGAACGCCACAAAATAAAGAAAGAGCAAATTAAGATATATTGCACCCAGGGCAAATAACCAGTATAGTTCTGGTCATTTAATAGGCAGCGCGACATATTGCTTCCACATCTCGGGCACTTTATGACAATGCTAGTAGCGTTTTGGTATCACTAAGGCATATCGCAGTTGCTCCATAGCGTCATCACATCACTTCCTTGGGTCTTCCTCAATATCCAGTCCTTCGTCTCTTTTATCTGCTCGGGCGTGAAGTAGTTTCTCCAGTCGCCAACGATACCCTTGCGCACAAACCCGGAACCCTCGTGCATCTCGGGAAATTGTGCCGGCAAGTTTTTAAACGCATCCACGGAGAGAGACTTCTCCGAAGCTGCCTTGGCGATTAGCTTCAAACCGTCCTTCGGGCTGTCATTGAAGAACGGCTTCATTCTCTCCATGCTGCAGCACTGCAGGACCTTCTGAAGAAGGTCGTCGTCTTCACGCAGTGCAGCGCCATGTTCCTCTCCGAGAAAGTCCGCAATTTTGAGAACGTGTGCTCTCGTGTCCGCCTTTAGGTCCTCGTAGGTGATGAAAAGGACATTGGGGTCGTTTCTGTGCTCGTACCATGGAAGCAGGTGGTCGAAATAATCTCCATAAATCACCTGCGCACGAAAAGAAAACTCAAGTACGATGGCACCGTACAATTACAGAAAATGAATTATTGCCACCCCGCAAGAGCGCCCATTGCGTTATAAAAAATTTCATAGGCTTCTTGCTTGCTTATTTTCATATTACGATCCGCATGGTACTTGAGGAAGCTTAGTTTACACTTTTGTACCTTCAAATTATAATGCCATTTTTCTGCTTTTAAGGCTGGAGACAGTGGTGTTAAAGGAGAACTGTCAGCTTCAGCCAGCTTCAGCTTGACGGAGCCGCGGCACATGTAAAACTAATGCAGCAGCACATTTTTGAAACAGGTGTAGAATGCCGCAGCAGCGTAGAAACAAAATGTGGGTGTACAATATGAAATAAATATTGATATCGAATGATGTATGATGAAGGTATAAAGGAATGTTATAGTGCGGGTAAGCGACCATACAATAGTTTGCAATCGATTTGTATTTACATCATGTGAATAATATTTGAACTTCAAAAAGGAAAGGTTAGCCAAAACAGAAACCTCACTTCGTGTAAATACAAGCCCTTTGATACATACGGTTTGTCAAGGTCGCGAGGTCCGTACTATTTTTACATACGCATATAAAAGTGAGGGAAGAGTGAATGTCGAGAGTTATTTACCTAAATACACTCGAGGGCCACACACTACTCAATCCCCCTCTCTAGGGAACATGTCTCCTCTCCAGCCAGAATGAAAACTTTAACCAGTCTCACACAGTCGCTTTTTGTCGAAACAGCAGCATATCGAGTTTAAGCTCTCTCCTGGATGAGGTCATGAGCTTTCCACACTTGATGCTATAGCAAAGTGTAGACAGTGGTGTTAGTTGGTTTCGCTTATGACTATGGAACGTGTCACTGGAGAACTGGCGCAAGGAGATGACAAACAGCACCGATCAGCGCCCGTATTCAAGTAAAGTTATGTGTACATGCAGGAAGCACGTTTTTCATAATCGGCTAGTGCCAAAACGTAATGAGGCGTAATGGCTGGGGCTGTAATACATGGATATTAGTACAGCCACATCACATGCCAACAGCACTCACGTGAAATCTTGTAATTCTTATGACAGCCTGACAGACATAACCCACACGTTTCTCATGAGAAATCCAAACTCCTTTTTTCTCCCGAGCACAAGATAATGTGCACAAGGCTCGCGGGAAACTCGATGCGGATTAGATCGGATTCTGTAGCAGATTCAGCGGCCGTGTGAGGAACTGTACACGTTAACCCTAAATATGTGTCCGCGCGTTACTCGTAGCAGGGTTTGTAAATGGCGTGAATCCGGACTTGAACATTCCTAAATGCTTCCGTGTGGATTGCCTCGCCCCGATTATCTAGTGGCCAGGGTACTCGGCTGCTTATCGGAGTGTCGCGGAATTGAATCGCGGCCACGGCGGCTGCATTTCAATGGAGGCGAAATCTTGAGGCCCGTGTGCTGTGCGATGTCAGTGCACGTTCAAGAATCCCAGCTCGTCGAAATATCTGGTGCCGCCACTGCATTGTATATCATAATCATAGCGAAGTTTTTTTTACATTAAAGCCCAGAAATCATCATCCGAATGGACAAATACGCACTCGTATACCACCGTTCTGCTTGGTATTTCATTTTCTTGAAGACACTACCATGTTCGACGAGTCATTGGACCTGATGCTTTCCAAGAGCCACGGCAGCACTAAAATTTTTGTTGACTCGCCATACACTCAGTAAACAAAGAGAGAGCGAGAGGATATTTTATTGATGAATCTGGAGATGTTAGCCTGGTTAACAAAACTTCAGTAAACAAAAGGTTGCCCATACACCAAAGGGATGATGAATCATTCGTTTTATACAAAAATGTTTCAAGCCAGCTAATGAAATAATTAATAGAGGCTATCATGAAATCGAACTTGGCTAGGACAACGTTAACAGTGTCATTAATAACAAACTGGAAATAAGTGAAACCTCCGGT
This sequence comes from Hyalomma asiaticum, assembly GCA_013339685.2. Classification (NCBI taxonomy): domain Eukaryota; kingdom Metazoa; phylum Arthropoda; class Arachnida; order Ixodida; family Ixodidae; genus Hyalomma; species Hyalomma asiaticum. Next base: position 54,874,343 of record CM023487.1, on the reverse strand, counting down.
GCTGCTCATTTCTGGTTACGATTCCTGGATAGGAATATATATTCTAGTTAGGATTAGGATGAACAAGCATTTTTGTGTGCTTGAACAATATCATTGAAGCTCTCATACTTCAAAGTAAAAAAGCGAAATGATTGGGCAAGCCACGCAGAAATAACTGGTCATAAACAAGTCTCACAGTTCAACGAAAGGATTACGCTTACGGTTTCGTTAGGAGGGTCTACTCACAGAGATTCCCATGTTAGTAATTGGTTGATGTAGCTTTCTGCTTGGTCCTACCTCCGATATAAAAGTAATCATTCAGAGGAATGCATCCTAATCAATCCCGTGCATTTCTTAGGTGAGAGAGAAGAAAGGAGAAAAATAGACGGCTCTGACGGCAAGGTTATACGAATACAGTATAGTATGGCGTGAAATAAACAAGGGCTGGAGGGGATGGTAGCTCACAGGTGCATGCGACAATAACAGGCTTACCTTGCCGGACAGGAAGAGGTGCAAGAATCTCTCGAAGGAAACATCGGTGACCGTCTTTGGTGTGAGTCCCTTTAAAAAGTGGTAATAAGACACGGCGCAGTCGTAAGGGTTTCTTGCTACGTATAAGTACTTTGCCTGTTCCTGTGGCGGGAACACGCTCATCGGAAGATGGGTCATAATGGGTCCAGTTCTGCTAGGACGTTGGGCCGCTTCGGCTCCTGTCAGGTCGATGAATGGACACGAGAGCCTAAACTCACTGAAGTCAGGGAGCTCTTTACCCCGTGCCAAGATGTGGTAAACAATGAACATTGTCCAATTGGTTCCGCATTTGGGATACGTTACAACGATGGCGTCTCCTTGCCGTGGTTTGTAATTGATAGCCGAAAGAATGGCTTCGTCAGTAAAATACTTGTGCATCCATACTCCATCAACGAAGCGGTACGACTCTTTGTCCATTTTGAGACCGCCTTCTGCTTCTGTAAAAAGGAAAAGTTGGCAGGACAACCCTTCACTAACTTATCTCATGTACATATCTTGCGACGTAACAAATATGTTTTGAAACAGGCTCTCTGAGTACAACAGAAAATATCTTCTGAGAGAAATCGTTAGCTGTGGCGGCACATCAGAAAGTGTCAAAATCTTGTTAGTAGGTTGGCAGCGTAATTAACACTAGCCATTTAACTTTTAAATGAATGGTATCAGCAGCTTGTTACCAGTGGCAAATTTCTGGCCACAACAACGGCGCTGCCATATGAGTTTATGAAACAAAGTAAGCGTCATTGTCTCAACACCCCGTAGAAAACCTGTCCTTTTCCCGCAATGAAACAAACATGAATGAGTGAGCAGCACAATAAGTGACGTGCTAATGCAGTCTCTGCTTGTGACGTGCTGCAGCCCAGCTACGGCTGTCTAGTTGTAATGACACTCGGCTGCGGACCACAAAGATCATTGGACCGAATCCCAGCGGTAGCGCCGGCACTTCAGTAAAGGCGAGATGTTGAGGCCCATGTACGGTGCTATGTCAGGGCACGTTCAAAACTGCGGGTGGTCTTTCGGTGGCCTCCCCTAGGGCACGCCTATAAATCATATCGTGGTAATGGGATGCAAAACCCCAGAAATCAATCAAATCAAGTCGAAGCATCTGACGTGTTGCGAAGATTTCGAAGGCGCACTCTATCATATGGTAAATTTACTTAATATTAGTACCAAGAAGTTAAGGTGGCCCAAGCTGTTGGGAGTCAGGGTATGGCGCCACGGCATGGACTAGCGTTTTAGCTCTCTTTCTTCCAGCCATGGTGCCCTTAGGAAAGAAGCGCTCGAGTCACCTAATATGGATGGTACAGCGTTTGCTTTTGTTGCCTGCCTCGAGTTTCAATAAATAGCCAAACAGCAGCAAGAATTGTTCATATTAAGAACAGTTGAAGTTGTTCGTGTTCCAGAACTATGCCGTCACTTCCTTCGCTTATCGGAAGGACGTTAAGCCCATAATTTTCCCGAGAAACTTATTAAAGAAACTGGACGAATTGATGACACCCTGGGAGCTTATGAGGCAGCACTCCTACACTGGCAGTATTCCTTGCGTCCAGCTATTAACTATCGTCCTTGGCAGCCCCATCGCCTTCAGCAACACCGGATATCAAATGGACAGCGAAATATTGAGCTACACTGCCTCGAAGCCAAATTTCTCACATTTCAGCAAATGCAGTTATGAAAAATATTAGACATCTGCCTTTAGGCTGGATTTATAGCGGTTGAAACTCGACTGCGGCTTTTCATATACCTCCTCAGTGAAATAGACATAAGCTTCTGATTCCCTCGAAAGACATCGTCTACAGAAACAGATATTGATGCGGTTATACAAGCCACAAATTTCATTGCTGGATATTGGCGTACTCACCACCGGATGACATAATCTGACCCAACTGTAGCGCAACAAATGATAAATCATTTTATTTTCATATGGACGATACCATTACATACGAAATTCTAAATGCAGTCACCATGGCCTTAACAGGGAGTCACGATATTTGTTTCCAGTGGCTACAGAATCACGTCGCAGTATTTACAATGAGGTGGCACAAAAATTAGCCGCTGCAGCGCACACGGAGTGCACTATGACACCCGTAATCATTTTGTATTTGGAGTAGAAGGTCGCATGAGTTGATGAACACTAAGAAGTCTTCACTTCTATAGCAAAGGATCCACTCCGAAGGTTTACACCGAATCAGGAGTTCGATCGTACGTTTGACACACTCCTTCGTCGTTTACGCTTAAACATTGCATACACGTCCCACTTCTTGTGCTGGATCACAAAGAAGAAAAGAGCATTCCCATAGTGCGCTCACAGTGATAATTCCGGCGTATCATGTCATTACTGAGTGCCCACAGTACAGGCAGCAGCGGGTCCATCTGAGAGACTGTTTGCATAGCCTGGATAGAAGATGTCACGATGTGGCCCCGTGGCCATATCCTGACAGCCAAAGGCGTGCAGTGAGCGCCCTTCGATAGTTTTTAATGGCGACAAACCTAATGGGTTGTACGCAGATGATGCTGTCGCTTTGGCTATGATGTGCTGATATCGGACTATCGCAGATACATTTCGCATGCCAGTACAGAGGGACACTTGCAAGGACTCTAGCCACAGTAATCTGGAAAATCCGTGCCACCACTCTGTCTGCATTGAACTCTGCCTTTAGAGGTATTCGCTGGATGTTAGCCATAATATTTGTTCCTAGTTTGTAGATGAACCTATTTGTTTGTTTTGTTTTTATTCTTTTTTGGGACTTCTGTTTCTGTATGTGTGTTTGTTTTAAGTATCAAGATCATCATGATGGGATAGCCGGTTCTAACGCAGCCTACCTTCCCAAGTTCTCAAATTCAGATAAACAGAAGCAATATTTCTTCCACTCCAATGTTGCGTTAATATAGGAGAGACGCTCATTCCGAGCGCGCTGCTCGGTTATTGCCACTTACTCCTCGAATACCGCAAACGGTATGTCCTTTTACCAGGTGTGATGCGACCTCGGAAGAGCCCATTGCGGCCTCTTCGTTACCCGCTCGCTACTCAGCCTACACAAAATCGCCTACAGAAGCTCAATTATATTCTCCAAAGCGCGTTAAGCGTTGCGGCTGGTTCTTGTCTAATGAACACTGTATTTACGTTGGTAATGATTTGCCTACACCAAGCTTCCTTTTTGCTGGCACACTCAAGATGCGCAAAAAATCTGATGATCTGACTGATGGATTTGATTTCTGCGGTTCAACGTCCCAAAACCAGATACAATTATGTGAGACGCCGTAGTGGAGGAGGAGGAAGGAAGGAGGAGGAATAAAGGAATAGGAAAGGCAGGGAGGTTAACCTGGGCTGAGCCCGGTAGGCTACCCTACACTGGGGAAGGGGAAAAGTGAGGGAAAGTTCTCGAAAGTAGAGATAGAGAAAAGACACTAATAAAAGTTCTGCAGTGACGCTGACGTTACGGAAGTTGTTTGTCCATTTTCAAAGATGGTTAATTAGTCCAGTACCATTAAGAAAATGCAGCAACGCCTTTGTTGCTTGGCGTAGTTGAGATGCACAGCGCCATGGATCTAAGATCATCTGAACGGTGAAAATGTTTCTGGTCATCCTTTGCAGTCTTTCATGGAGTTGCATTCTTTGATTGTCATATTTTGCGCAGTGTCACAGGAAGTGCTCGATAGTCACCTCCACAGCGCAATCACTGCACTGGGCGCTTTCAGCCATTTCAAGTTTAAAAGGATATGAATGGGTCAAAGCGACGCCCATTCGCAAACAGCACAACACTGTTTCTTCAAGTCGGTAAAATATCCCTGCGAAAGCCGCAGCTGCAGTGATGGGTCGAGAGAATGTAGGCGATGATGCGTGAAGCCCGGTGTGTGCCACTGCTACATTGTCATATTGCGTGCTATCCTGCTTAAGAGTTAGGCTGCATCAATTCGGGATAAGAGCGTGCTGACAGGGTTCGTTCCTTCGTGTCCTTTTTGGCAGCGTTGTATTGGTGATGGTGTATTGCGTCGGCGATACGCCTAATACACCACCATGCGATCGAAAAAGTGCACGATATCGTGCTTCAGTGGATGCCGAGTCATTGCGGTATCTCCGCCAACGTCCTCGCCGACGCCGTAGTGGAGGGCTCCCGAAATTTTGACAACCTGGGGTTCTTTAACGTGCACTGATATCGCATAGCACACTGGACTCAGCATTTCGCCTCCATGAAACGCAGCTGCCGCGGCCGGCATTCGATCTTGCGAACCCTCGGATCAGCAGCCGAGTGCCATAGCCACTAAACCACCGTAACGGGGGCCTGTGATGTTCTAGGTACATGTTCAGCTATAATGCAATTTCAGCAGTGAACATACTGCATCAAGAAAAAAGATAAATCTAGAATGGAACGAAACGTCCAAAATAATGATGTCCAGAAAGGTTGAAAGCTAAACGAGTCGGTGGCTGACCGCACGAGAAAAATAGCACGCTTTGCTGAGTCAAAAATATAAAAATAAAATGGAATGAAAAAGGTGGTCGAGGTATTCATTGTTTCCCATTTCTTGTGCGTGCGTGCGTGCGCGCGCGCGTGCGTGTGTGTGATTGTCAACGCGCGCTGCTTCACTCGTACGGTGCGACGAGAAATTGAATTGAAACTAGCAATAGAAAAGGACAAGAAACGACTGAATCTTCGTACTGGCACGTCACAATTTGCGTAGCCATGCAAGTGCTACATAGATGTCGACGTTAATTCTAAAAACAAATGCTACTCTGATGGCACCCACGCAGTACCCGTTGTTTCCATTTCAAATGTTCGCATACTTCGGCCAGGAATTCAAGACGTTATGCACCGCCACAGCGTTCTAGTGGGTGTGGCAATCTGTTGCATATCCCATAATAGAAGCCGCGGCTGCGGTGCCTGCATTCCGACGGAGGAGGGATGTCGACGCCCGTGTACTGTGCGTTGTCAATGTACGTTAAATAACACCGGGCGAAAGAAATTACTAGAGCCCTCTACTACGGCCTCTCATAATTGTGCCGCGGGTCTGGGTGATAAAAATCCCGGTAATCAATTAAGCTGAAAGCATGGTTCGAGAACGCCCTCGCAGCAAATGCTAACCATCGGGCGCCGACACACACGCTGCAACGCAGTAGGTCGGCGCGAACCATTAGCATAGCTGCATCGAGGCTACATTGTATGACGATGCATTTGGTTGTACCGACAGCCTTTTACGACACCATGGCTCACGTGGGCTAGCTCTCAGTGATTGCCTATCTATCGCACACTAACGTTGTTAGAGCAACTCCGCGGCCACGGTGCGGTGGTCATTTCTTCTTATTCCGTAAATATAACGCCCGTAAATCACGCGATGGTTTCTGTCGGCTCGCATAATGATTGTCTTGTAAGTAAAAGACTTTTCTTTCGAGAATACCAAAAAAAAATGAATAGGAGGCTCCCTCCGCATTGGTTTTTATCCCAAAGCGGCCGCCAAACCTTTGAGGCAGCAGGGGGCGTTACACCCGGCATTCCGTAACCGAGCACCTCCCGACAGAGGGTGACTCCGTAACTCCTTGAGGGCAGTGCTGTGCTGTCAGGGCTTCTAATTTAGCCCAAGGCTATATATCGGTGCTTATGATAGAACGAATTCTTCGTCAGTAATTCTAAAAAAAGGAAACCAGCTTCGCGAATGCGGCAATTTGCTTTGATGTTGCGGATTTAAAACGAAACATCGCAGTGTACTCATGCAACTCAAAACTACTAACATACCTTGCACACTGAAATATCAATCATTTTAGTAGACAACGTGAAGTTTTCGTAACATCTTGCACCTACCTGACAGCGGGACCTACGTGACAGCCTGAAACTCTTTGACCAGATTCCTTCTGCAAGCGCTGCGGCTGACTGGATAAGGTGGCTTCAAAAAGCTGAAATAGCTCTTTTATCATCCTCGCGCAAGTCCCGCAACAAAAGCTGTTCTTGATAAGTCTATCAGGTTCAACTGGCGCGGCCATTGGAGCAAGATTTCTGACGTAAAGTCGCGGTGTGTCCGACACGTAAGGTTGGCGACCCTTATCTTTAAGTAGGGACGTACGATAAAGCGAGATAACATTGTCTGGATGAAGACCCACTTATAATGCTCTCTTTCAGCAAATCACATGTGCCAAAACGTGAACGTCCAGTGTAAGGCTGACAACTGAAAAACTGCAGAATGGTACGTATGACTAACTTTCAGTGCAGGCTATTTTGAGGTAATAAATGCCTGTTATATATATATATATATATATATATATATATATATATATATATATATATATATATATATATATATATATATATATATATATATATATATATATGTATATATTAATCGGCACATTCAAATATTTCATAATGAACGCGACCTGAGCTTCTTTAGACGATGGTTTCTAGCAGGGTATTTATACCGCAAGGACATTACTTTTAAAGCAAAAAATTTCGACTCACCACTTATTTTTTTTTTATAATGTGGCTGCAAACAAATGTGTATGATAAAATAATTTCTGGAGTTGTACTCGCAGGAACCACCATCTCATTATGAGAGATGGCGTAGCGGAGGGGTCTAGGAATTTCGACCAGTTCGGGTTGTTTAACATGCACTGACGTCGCACCGTACACGGGCCTCAACGTTTCTCCTCCATCGAAATGCAGCAGCCGCAGCCAGGATCCGATCTCGCGACCTTCGGATGAGCTACGACGTGCTATAGCAGTGGCAGGGCACAGAAATCTATATGAATTTCACTGAAGATAAGCGCCGCTCGCCACTTCCGGAGCCCAATAAATACAAATGCTAAGCCAACATGAAGGTGTCTGTGCATTCTATGCGCGTTTCCTCGGAGCATCATGACACAAATGGTGAGGCGCCTCGCCACGGTGGTCTAGTGGCTATGGTACTCGGCGGCTGATCCGATGGTCGCGGGATCGAACCCCGGCCGCGGCGGCTGCATTTCGATGGAGGCGAAATGTTGAAGCCCGTGTGCTGTGCGATGTCAGTGCACGTCAAAGAACCCCAGGTGGTCGAAATTTCCGCAGCCCTCCACTACGGCGTCTCTCATAATCAGAACTGGTTTTGGGACGTAAAACCCCACTGCATGGCCTCCATACAAATGGTGAGGCGGCAATTTATTTCATGACCATCCCTCTATGTTGCGGAGCGGACTCTGATTGCTTTTCGCGTGTGCCTGTGCAATCTTCATCGGGTGACCGTGAACAATATTTCCCCTTCCTTGGAGCTGTGGACGTATCGGAAATGATTCATTACCGACGGACAGACCCTGAGTGGCTCCTGCTCATCCGGGACGGGAAAGGCCAGTCTGTCAAGGTACCCCGATGTTTTGCCCGCGGAGTGTGTTCCCACGTACTCCGTAACGGCGTTCTGTACAAAAGGAATTTCGAGCAGACTAGTGAGGCGTTCCTCCTTCTTGTGCCCTCGTAACTACGAGCTGAAATCTTGGAGGCATGCCATGATGACCCATCGGTTGGCCAGTTAGGTAATAGTAAAATATGGCGAGGGTTCGCAGGAGATAGTACAAGCCTGAATTATTGGATTCTGCACAGCGCTATGTCAGAACATGTCGAGAATGTCAAAGACGTAAAATACCGCCCCTCAAACCCGCAGGCCTGCTAAAACCAATAGAGCCACCGAAAGCACTGTTTCAGCAGGTTAGAATGGATTTGCTTGGGTCGTTTACCGTTTCATCATCGGGAAAGCGGTGGACCGTCGTAGCAACAGACTGCATTACCCGATATTCCGAGACATCATGCCTCCCAAAAGGAATAGCAAATGAAGTTGTTCAGCTTTTCGTCAAAGAAATAGTCTTACGACATGGGGCCCCAAAGTTTCTCACAAGAGACAGTGGAACAACTCTTACATCCCGTTTAATACAATCTGTAATGACACCTACGCATACCATCCAGAGAACTACATCACACCATCCACAAACAAACCACTTAACAACTACTAATAGAACACTCACTGATATGATTACAATCTACGTGGATATGAAACATCGGATATGGGACAGTATTTTACCATACGCCACACTCGCGTAGAATACCACAGTGCCCAGACTACCCAGTTCATCCCGTTTCAAGTTTCAACGGTGACAGCGAAGCTAGCCACAGTGTTACCTGTCAACAATATTGGAGATGACCCTGATATCCGATAATACATAGAAAGGGCAGAAGAGGCGCGCGAGGTATCATGCAACCGTATCATGCAACAGCAGTGCATCGACGCCGACCGGTATAATCTCAAGCACAGAGATGTAGAGTACAGTTCCGGAGACAAATTCTAGCTGTGGATGCCTATGCGTGCACGAGGTCTCGCAGAGTATGGTGTAAGGGCCGAATAGCGGCGCTATTTCGGCCCTTACACCATACTTCGTCCGGGCAAAGCCTCTAAATTACGAAGTAATTCCTGATGCCCAAGTGTGTTCTATTCGACGCAGGAACCTTGCTGAAGTACGCCCGAAACGTTACAATGAAAGGTACTGAATAGCAGAGATGAACCTTCTGCTTAAAAAACTCGCGCAATGGCCAGCCTTCTAAGAACACGAACTGTCACCTCCCTCTAAGAATCGGGACGGTGGTATTCAGGAGGGGCATTAATGTCATCAGTTCCTCGAGAGCAGAACAACACACCGCCGCTTGCTATGTACGGAAAAGCCACAACATAGGCTTGCCAAAGTAAACGCGGAGAAGCAACGCTGGACCGCAGTTGCCACCGCACTTCGTGCTCAAGAAACTGGCAGCTCACGTGTGCTAGAAGACTTACCGGCAGAGACGGGACTGTTGGAGAAGAGGCAGTCGACGACGTCAGAGAGCAGAAACTGGAGACCATCTTTGATCACTCTCGAACGCTATGAGTGAACGGGAACAAGTTCTCCCTAAATAAATAGTGCTTATAGCAACAGACTTTAAATGTGCTGGTGGCAATATTACTAAGCGACATGTCTCTCGCCCTTTTAAGCATCTGTTTTATGAAAGAGATTTTTTTTAATCCTTGAGCTTAAACGCGTCACCTTCCGAGAAAACATGGTCACGGAAAAATATGGCCGAGCGCCATGGCCTGCGACATGATCGCGGCCGCCCAGGCCAAAGACCTGCGACGAAAACAAAGAAATTATTTAAAAAAACCGAACACGTTCAAAAAGAAGGAAAAGAAAAGCTAACTCCGACCTCGCCCGACATCACAAAGGAAAATGATACTAAGTCTCCACATTGTTCGAACTTTCGACGTGAGCACACCTGCGGTGCTTAAACAACAACGGCCCTAGTCTGGTGGTATTTTTTGAAACTGCGCTACCTTTCTTCAAAGTACGGGAGAATTGAAACCACTCTACTTGTTATAATGTAAATACATTACTCCTTCTCTAAACAGCATGTTTGAAACAATTCCCCGTTGAGCATATTTCGTAACGCAAGCATTTAAGTATGGGCAAGTTTTAAATGTTAGTTACCGCAGGGCATTTTTTTTAATTATGAGGTGTTGTGGAAACCAGTGAATCATAAAAGACGTGCGTGTATTTCATTTAAAAGGAGGCGCGTGGTAGCTGCTACACCCTGCATTTAATGCATCTCATAACTGTAGCGAAAAATCTATTCCAAGAACATCACCACAAACTAACACGTTAACCGTCAGCGATTTAAGGCATAAGGGGAACCTACACGTTAGATCATTTGATTGTATATTGTAACTCCACTATGTACACAATATAGAATGATTTCAACTTCTTATCCTGTTTTTAAGGAACAGTCACTATAGTTACGTTTGCGTTGATGAAGGTGTCAGTCTGCTATTTGGTTCTCCGTAAGCTTTGTTGCGTCGGAAGAGTTGCGTAGTACTACTAATTATGGGATACTTACGTGTTAATACGACGATATGATAATGGGCTGCGGTGTAATTTTGGGCACCTGGGATTTTTTTATTGATATAATATTTGGAGATCACTACTCCTTGGGTCCTGGGTGTCGTATCCTATTGAGCGTTCTTTGCAACCAAGAACGCTCAGTATTCATGGTTGCAATAGTATGCGAATAACAGTAGTCCCACGAAGAGTAACGAACAAACACACACTGTACATGTATACAAATTCAAGCACATGGCAGTACTCTCGAGAAAATCTCTTAGAAATGAATAGAAATGCCAGTGCAGAAAACGTCCATAGTCAGTTAGCGGCAACTGGTCGTGCAATTGAATCACCAGATATTGCATAACATAACAACACATGATTATATAGCAATTACTTAACATAACATGAGCAATCGCAGAAATCACGGAAAGGCGGAATAAATAAACAACAAATGCATTAATAGCGCCCAGCAATGCCGCTTTCATCACAAAAAATTTTTAGTGTTTTTATAGCGTGTTCTTGCAAGGCCGTTGTGGGCAATGGGCAAAGAAGTTTCCTTAAACTCAATGGCGGACGGTCGAATGTAATTAGAGCTGTCTTTAGCCGATGTCTTGGTTCATCGTGATTTGGGAAATCTTGGAGGAGATGGCTGATATTTTCGTTTTGAAACCTACAGTCACATTGGGGTGTTTAAGCGCGGCCAATTTTGTGTAGAAAATGTTATGTGTTGGCACTACCTAACCTTATCGGATGAATGAGGGTTCTCATACTTCCCTCTATAGATAATGCTATTTTGAATACATAAATGGATCGGTATGATATAAGTCACAACTTGCACCTAAATCTGAGTAGACCGGTGCCTTTATTGCAATTCGCCGTCACTGAAAGGCGGCAGCTGAGGCCGCGATTCGATCCCACCACATACCTGGTGCTTCCCAAGCTAACACCAGGGGCGCTGCGCTATTACGCAGGTGTCTTTACTCGTTCACTTCAAACCGCTGCCTGCGGGCACCAGGCTTGTGCGTCACTCGTGTGCCGAAACACAGAGCGCCTCCGTGATCAGTTCTAAGAGTGGAAAAAATCAACCAGATCACCGACTGCGTTCCCTAAAGAGATTGTTGAACAACATACAACAAAGGACAAATCTTACACATCTTGCACTCAGTGCATTCTTGCATTCAGTATCTTACATTCGTGCATTCACTATAATTCTGGTCAATAATAGGCTGCGCTGGGAATGTTTTCTTATCATCAAGGCACATCGCAGTTGCTCCAAAGACTCATGACGTCGCTCCCTAGGGTCTTCCTCGCTATCCAGTCCTTGGTCTCTTTTATCTGCTCGCAGGTGAAGTAGTTTCTCCAGTCGCCGACACTGCCCTTGCGCACAAATCCAGCACCCTCGTGCATTTCGGGAAATTCGGCCGGCAAGTTTTTAAACGCCTCCGCAGAGAGAGACTTCTCAGAAGCTGCCTTGGCGATTAACTTCAATCCGTCCCTCGGGCTGTCGTTGAAGAACAGTTTCATGCTCTCCAGGCTGCAGGCCCGCATGACCTTCTGAAGAAGGTCGTCGTCTTCGCGCAGTGCAGCACCGTGTTCTTCACCGAGGAAGTCTGCAATCTTGAGAACTTGTACTTTTCTGTCCGCCTTTAGGTCCTCGTAGGTGACGAAAAGGACGTTGGGGTTGTTTCTGCGTTCGTACCATGGAAGCAGGTGGTCGAAATAATCTCCGTAGGTTACCTGCAAATGAGAAGAAAACTTAACTGCAGTCGCACCGCACAATTACCGAGGATAGATTATTGCCGCATTGCTCAAGTGCCCATTACGTTTTAATCAATTTCATAGGCTTATTGCGTGTATAGTTTCATTTTTATCTTCGCATAGTAGTAGAGAAAGCGCACTTTGTTTTTTTTTTAACAAAGCAAAGTGCCATACTTCTGCTTGACAAATCGAGAAACAGCGCTGCTGAAGGAAAATTCTCAGATGCAGCTTAACTGACTCGTGGCGCATGCAAAAGAAATGCAGCATTGTGGAAACAGCTCTGGAATAAGGAAGAAGTGTAAAAGATAACAAGTGGACTTGTCGTGACGAATAGAAGTCTACTTGTCGAAGAGTTGGCTCCAGCGACATCCCCTGTTCTACATCGTTTTTAACGATCTCTTTTATTCGAGCCTCGATGTTCCACCAAACTTCTATTCTGTTTTTTTAATGCGTAGATATTGCAATTTGCTCCGATTGTGAATAGTTGCTCCAAAATGCACAAGTCAGCATGATAAAGCTTCATAGAAATTGCAACAGAACACATGGCACCTTCGAAAAAGAAAGGTATGTGCATTTTACACCCTTACAGGGAGTGCAGCGTAATTCGAGCCTGAAGGATATAATCTTGAAGGTAGCTGTGAAGGACTGCCCGTTTGCTGTCTTAAGAGCTGAATGGGAGCGAACGCTAGAAGCAAGCACGCAGTCATGACCGATCATGCATTTCATTGTTCCACCTTATGGTTGAAGCTTTAAGTTGAAGCGAGGAAAGTCTAGACTATCTGTTATGTAGAGAGTAGTTTTCTGTAGAGTGAACCAGTAGGGTAGCGTGCCTCAGCACCCTGCCGGTTTGGGGACGAAGAGTGAAAGAGGAGAGCATAAATAAAGCCTACCATCCCTACACGTTCTGCCCACACACACGGCCTGTATGTTGGTGCTGCATGTTTTCCATTTAGAGCAATCGATGGGTGCCTGGCGCCAGAAAGAATGGAAGCCGCTACGTGCATAACGAAGTGAACTGTCTAACGGCACATCGAAAAATGTAGCACCCACTGTCCTCCAAATATTTATCTTTTATTTTAGCAAGGCCGTTCTCTCAAACTCGATCAACAGTGTGTCAACAGTTGAATTCGCGCCTAGCATGAATTCAGCCAGAACGCAGTAATGTTAATAATTTTGAAGCGACACAGTCGCATTGACTTACATTGTTAATGAATTTGCCGGCCGCAGAAGCTCTAGGAACATGTTTGATAAGGCTGAGCATTTTTAAATTGAGATGATGCGATGAAGTTACATCATTAAATAGCGCGATGTAATGCGTGTTTCTAAGTGCAGCCGAAACTAAGTAAATAGTTTCATAGAGGCTATCAATGAAATCAAAGATAAATTGCGCCAATACCAACATACTGTAAATGAGTGACAACATCCAGTGCCTAAGTAGTAAAGACTGCTAGTTAGGATTAGATATTTTGCGGTGCTACTCACTCCTAGTCATGATTTCCAGATAGGATTAGATTGACGATTTAGGACTAGGATGAAGGAAAGTTTTTACGTGCTTGCGCGACATCACTGATGTTATCATACTTTAATGTAAAAGAAGGGAGCAATTGGGGACACGTGCGAGAACAACTGGTCATAATCTAGGCTTTCAGTTCAACGAAACGATTGGGCTTTCTTCTGGAGGGTCTGCTTTGGTGTACATGCAGAGAAATCTTTGTTCTTCAGCTGTTAAAAAGAATCCCATGGTAGTTGTGGCCTGGCATTGCTTTGTACTTAGTCAACCACCGATAGAAAAGTAATCTTTAAAGGGCCCCTAAACTACGCACGCGTTCAATTGGTAACATGTGGCGCCTGCTTGTTTCGCTCTCTCCTGCGCAACGCTCCGGCCACCGGCCGGTGTACCTCCCCGTCGGGTGCCGCTCCGAATGCCAACGTGGTTTTGGTGACGTCAACAGAGGTGAAGCTTCGCTGATTGGTCGAAAGAGAGCTCGGAATTCCGGATAGTCTGCTAAAAATTTCACACGCTGCCTGCCTGTCTGTTCTTCCACGCCGTGTGTGGTTTAGGGGCTCCTTTAGACCATTTATCTCTTGACCAATCTCCTGAAACGGCTATATGGGATCCCAGATAGGAGAACCAACCCTGAGGGAAGGGTCTATGAATACAATGTAACATGGCGTGAAACAAGCAAGTGGACAGCATTATGCTCGCAGGTGCATGCGACAACAACAGGCTTACCTTGCCGGACAGGAAGAGGTGCAAGAATATTTCGAAGGAAACATCGGTGACCGTCTTTGGTGTGAGTCCCTTTAAAAAGTGGTAGTAAGACACCGCACAGTCATAAGGGTTTCTTGCTACATATAAGTACTTTGCCTGCTCCTGTGGCGGAAAAACGCTCATCGGAAGATGGGTCATAATGGGTCCGGTTCTGGTGGGACTTTGGGCCGCTTCGGCTCCAGTCAAGTCCATGAATGGACATGAGAGCCTAAACTCCCCGAAGTCTTGCAGCTCTTTGCCCCGTGCCAAGATGTGGTAAACAATGAACATAGTCCAATTGGTTCCGCATTTGGGATACGTTACAACGATGGCGTCTCCTTGCCGTGGTTTGTAATTGATAGCCGAAAGAATGGCTTCGTCTGTAAAATACCTGTGCACCCATACACCTTCGACGAAGCGGTGCGACTCTTTGTCCATTTTGAGAGCGTTTTTGCGTCTGTAAAGTTGAAAGGACAACATTTCACTTAGTTATCTCAGATACATATTTTGTCACGTAAGAAGCAATTTCCTGCGGACTCCTAACGCACTGTGGTCAGAGTGCTAGAGCGAAACATTCCAAAAATATAAAATAGGGTTTACGAGTAAAACAGTAAAGCAGAAAAGGTTTTCAGAGGCAAACTGTTAGCTACGGTGGGCGTCATTGTGTGTCAAAAATGGGCTAGTTTGTTAGCAAGTTAATTAAAATTCGTTATTTCACCTTTAAATTATTGAATTTAGGACTTTGTAGCCACGGAGTAAACATTGCCATATGCGTTTTTGAAACAAAGAAAGCGCCATTGTCCACACACACCCAGACAGAAGATGCCCTGAGCTTTTCTTGCAACGAAACAATCCTGAGCGCGTGGACTTCGCCGCAGGACACGTACTAATGCAACAGCGGCTTGTGACGTGTTGCAGCCCAGCTATGGTGGTACAGTGGAAATGGCACTGGGCTGCTAAACATGAAGGATGTGAGCCACGGTGCCGACACTTTGATGGCAACCAAATGCTCAGGCCCGTCTACTCGTTAGGCACGTTAAAGAACCCCAGGTGGTCGAAATTTCCGCAGCCCTCCACTACGGCGTCCCTCATAGTCATACCGTGGATTTAGGACTTCAAGGTTCTGAAATCAATCAGAACAAAATATACGTGACGTATTGATAAGGCTTTGGCGGAGCTAAGAAACGGTATATTATGCTCTCCTTACTATCACTACAAAGCCTCGTCGCTCAGTATGGGCAGCAGCCAACGCTACGTTCCGCCTAATCGCTCGATGAAAGAAGAAGGCTCCACCTAAGACTAGCTGTCATCACATATTACATGGCCGCAAATTTTTAGGGGCTGTAGATTTCGAATTGGCTACAGCAGTCATTCAAACACGTTACAGCGGTCGTTGCGGTTGCACGTGACTTACGACAATGCATTTGGATTGAATTTCGGTTTCATGCGGCAAAGACACCAGAATTTTGCGAGCCACACGATTTCAGAGGAGTTTTCTTTGCTTTCAAACTTCATATGGCATTACCGTCTCTGTGGCTACAAACCTGTATATTGACAATATAGTCTAAACTCAGCTAAGTAATGAGTTTTTACACATTTAGGCGTATTTGACATTTTTCGCACCATTAGAGGTGGTCGTTCCAGCTGACATTTCGCTTGAAATTTTTTATTAATTGCTGTAAAACCTCGTATAATGAATACGATAGGCTGTGAAACACATCATTATTCGTACAAGAAAATAAGGCACATAAATGTCGACTTAAGGAAGAGGTGCATTCAAAGAAAACGACATCTGTCGTTGCTTATTTTACTTCCATCCGTGTTAAGTTCTGTATACATTCTGCAACAATAAATCCCCACTCACGAAATCAGCCTTCTGTCGCCATTAAAGGGAAGCTGATGTGATTAAAGATTTCTGAAGACTAACGTATATCGGATGCGCACAGACTTAAAACCATACTTAGCATTGTTTTGACTGCAATAATACAAGTAGCTGCGCAGTAATCGAGATTTAAAATCAGAGCGAAGCTCCGCCCAACGCGGCCAGCCGAGTCACCCGCTAGGGGTGCCGGAAACAAAGGTGACGCCATCATTGGGTCCGCGGGCGGCGGCACCGTCGTCTCTTGTAGGTTTTGGGCACCCATCGCGTTGTGTTCTCCCCAAATGCTCAGCGTGTCGATTTCGCTTTCGACATGTGCTTCGAAGAATGTCATTGTATGAATAATTTTGCGTGAAATAAGCATTACCGCGATGCCGCCCGTTCGCTGACGCTGTTTGTGGCTGTGCGACTGGCTAGGCGTGTCTAAGCGGCTCAAGAGCATGTCAAGCGAAAGAGTGCGATGAGAATAGGGCCACGCTTCGCTATGGCGTTGAACCCTAAAGGCAAATCTTAAGGGTCCCCCAATTTTTTTGCTCGAGCTGTGCTAAATTTTGTGTCAGTTTTCGTGTTCAATAGGTTTGAAAGTACAAAACTGTACTTTTAACTAGATTTTTTTAAACCGTTTCAACTGCCCATGAAGTAACAATCCCTGTGTAAGCCAAGCATGGAAATACAACTGAGACCCCCATCGGTAGCGTAATGTGGAACAGATGATTCAAAAAGTACTAGGCCATTCCACGCTATAACGGTGGAAGACCCACGAAGCGGCACATAACGCACGGTTATGCAGGAGTAATTCGATAGTACCACTATGCGCCCTTGCAAACCAAAGGACGAACAAATGCAATTTAATCTCCACATTTCATTCAGAAACCACATCAATTACTGCCCTTTGATTAAATTGGTACTCTGTGAGGTTTACGCATTCAACTTGAGATAGATCCTTAGCTAAAGACAGACTTAAGCAGTGTCCTGTGCACCGATGTTGAGTGATTTCAACATTTCGCATTAAAAAAAACATTTCAATGTGTGAAACGCATAATCACATGATGCCAACATGAGCAAACTGGATATCTTCCTTCCGGTTAACCTCCCTGCCTTCCGCCCATCATCTCTCTCTCTCACATGATGCCAAAGTGTTGCCCTATAATGGAACAATAGTTCTGAATTGCCCACACCAGTCTCCGACAAGGATCACCGGCATTAGGTAATCCACTATCACTCGAGGGAAGTCAGAGCGAAGAAGGTACTGGATATCGTCTTTCGATGTGAGGGAAAAATGTGAACTTTAAAAACTGAAACTTCCGCCACAGAGGTCCCTGCGATCAACTCTGCTTAAATGGAATTCACATGCTTGAAAACATTCATCGCTGATTTGACAGGTACCAATGCCACAATATACAGCACCTTATAAATTAAAATTCAACCCCCCGCCCCTTGAGAAAACGCTAACACTTTCGTAATACAAACACAGGGCTCATGGGACCGATCACCACATTAATGTAATTTGTATTGGACTGGACAGGCTAGCGTTCCAGCACATTTGGCCTACATCAACGTATCATTGAGTCATGCCAGCGTTATGCATTATTATTTTGTTTGTCTACGGACGCACACAAAAATCGATTATTGATCGATTATCCATTAGTTATTGCTCAGCTACTCATCGGACTATGATATAGTATTCACATGGTCCAGTACTAACGTCAAGGCACTACCGAGTCATTCCTGGCAGTTTCCAAGAGTTATTGATTAGCTGTTGACCGGTTCATCACATGGTACCAACATGTTACAGGGCTAACCTGCGGACCGCCAAGTCATATTCCAGGCATTTTTCAAGATTTATCGGTTCTTGATGGATTATTTATGTGCCATCGATCGACTATAAATCAGCTAGCATTTAGCTATCATATGATGTTTATATGTTGTAGGGCTAACGTCTTTCCCGGCATTTTCCAAGATTAATTGATTATTACTCAGTTATCGATTAGCAATCGATCGAGTATCACATGCTACCGATCACAAGACGAAGCTGATCTAGTGTCCTAAACGTGCGTGGCTATGCGATGTCGAGCAGGTTTTGCGCCAGCTGTGGCATAATTGGTTGCTAGGCGACGCGAGGCAAGGTTTTATGAAACGATGGACATGTTACGCGAAGCTTAAGACAGCTCCACTGACGTGAAACCGAGGAAGGTGTGACGCATGCGGTAATGCGCCGGTGTTTTCCACAGGAAGCGCCAATCGCTGCTAATGAGCCTGCTTTACGTTGCCACGACGACTACGTTAGACGCCGACAGCCCCGGGATTGCTAGCAGGAATTCGTTAGAATCGCTTCTGACCCGACAATCTTACGCATACACTGTTTGTTGCGCTGCTTCCAGGATCGGCCCACAGATCGACACACTATCTGACCGCACTGCCTCCAGCATGGGCCCACCGTGACGGCAGCAGCAGGACATGCCGACAAGCCGACCCCTAAGATGATCCGCACATGGGCTTCGTACACTGACCAGAGCGCTACGTAGTTCTCGTCGGACGGCTCAGTTTCGCTGACATTGGCCGCTTGGGGCGCACTTATGAGACTCGCACTACTCGCACGCGTTCGCCCATAGCGCGTACGTGGTGGAAGCCAGGGCGACAGCGACGCGCGCGTTCCTTCGTTGCTTTTCGGGCTTGCTACAAACAATCCACACGCACGCTCGCGTCACCATCTGGAACAGTTTGCTGCAGGTTTGGAGTGCGCGTCTCAAAGGAAACAAAAGAAAAGAAAGTGGGACGCGCTGAGTAGACCTGCTGCTATAGTGTTGGAGACACGCGCGTCGCGTAAAGCATACTATTATGTCCTATTTTACCATTTGCTCTATGAGCTCAGCGCTATGTAGCCATGACGATGGGAGCGCGTTCCACTCATTTATCGTGCGTGGAAAAAATGAAAATTTGAAAGCATTAGTGTTGGTGCTGTACGGGGTTAGGCATTCAGCATGACGGTGCCTAGTTTGTCGGGTTGAAAGGGGCGATACGTAATCTTCTGGCTTTAACTCTAGTTTTCTATGCTTCAGCTGAAAAAGAAACTTTTATCTCTGTACCTTCCGCCGAAGTTGCAATGTCTGAATACCGTGTTGACTCATTAAGGTGGTTGGGGAGTCAGTCTGCCGATACTTTGAATAAATAAACCGTATAGCTTTCCGTTGAATCCTTTCGAGTGCATCGATGTGTTTTTTCGTGTGTGGATCCCAAACTATAGCGGCGTATTCAAGCTTCGGTCTAATAAGTGATAAGTATGCTAATTGTTTTGCCTCAGCTGTTGCTTGCTTTAACTTATGTCTGAGAAGACAGAGTTTTCGGAAGGAGGATGCACAAATGTTCGATATGTGCGAATTCCATTTCAGCGTATTTGTTATAGTTATCCCTAGATATTTGTAGTTTGTAACTTCAACGAGTGGAATGGATTCAAGCGAGTACGGAAAGGTAAGACACTGGCTTTTTCTTGTTATTTTCATGAACACAGTTTTCTGGGCGTTAAGAACCATGTCCCATCGCTCACACCATTTCTGAATTTTTTGCAAGTAAGAATTAAGGAGTACTTGATCCTCAGAACATTTCACTTCATTAAAGAGTACACAATCATCAGCAAAAAGTCGAATACAAATTGGTTCACTAATTTCATCAACTATATCATTTATGTATATAGAAAACAACAAGGTACCAAGCACACTTCCTTGTGGTACACCCGATGTCACTGGTAACTGCCGCGAGCAATGGCCGTCGATACTTACAAATTGTACTCTGTCACTTAAATATGCTGTAACCCAAGAGACTATGAAATCTGGTAATCCTACAGCCTGTAGCTTTAAAATTAGTTTAGCATGGCATACAAGATCAAAAGCCTTCTTAAAGTCGAGAAAAATAACGTCAACCTGTCCTGACTTGTCTAGAACCGAGGCGAAGCTATGTATGATTGTTGTCAATTGGGTCACTGTAGACAGCCCCTTTCTAAAACCATGCTGAAACTGGGTTATTGTATTATTGTCATTTAAGAACTCGTTTATGTGATTTGCGATGACATGCTCCAGCATTTTGCAACTCGACGATGTCAGTGATATTGGTCGATAGTTTGTTAATAACATGCTGTCTCCTTTCTTTAAGACGGGAATAATTGGAGCTGTTTTCCAGTCAATAGGAATCTTAGCTGACGACAGGGAAACACGGAAAATAACAACAAGGAATTCCGCAAGCACTTCGGCATACCGACGAAGAAAGGGGTTCGGTATATTGTCAGGCCCAGGTGACGACTTCGTCTTTAAATTTAACAACATGGAAACAACACCGGCCTCTGAAATAGGGGTGGAATTTTCATGCTCGTTTTTATGACTCTGACGTAATTGCTCAGTTTGACTGGAAAAAACGCTATGAAAGTAATCATTGAACCTTTCAGCTATACTACATTTATCATCGATTGGTACACCATCGCACATAATTCGATCAACTGCCTTTTTCTGTGAAGAAAGGTATCGCCAATACTTCTCAGGAGATTTTTTAATAAAATTAGGGAGCGTGTAGGTGAAATAATGTTGCTTAGCATTATAGATTGCCTCGTTCAACCTTAATAGGGTGATTTGCACTGTGTTAGCATTTCCTTTAGCTCGCTTTAATCTTTTAAACTTTCGTTTGAGATGTAAAATATCTCTTGTTATCCAAGGATTATTTTTGCGCGTTTTTTTAATTTTGTTCGGCACGAAATTATCAAGACAGAACGTGCATAGGCTCTTAAATGAGTTCTACAGTACGTGAAAGGCGCATACGACAATGTATTGCATGGATCCATCCTGGATGCGCTGGGGAATGTTGGACTAGGCGGCCGTGTCTACAAATGGATCTGCAGCTACTTGAAAGACAGAACTTTCTTTGTACAAACAGAGGATGGTGCCACAACGCACTATTGCACCTTTCGTGGCGTGCCACAAGGCGGGGTCCTGAGCCCCACACTTTTCAACCTTGCACTCCTTGGCCTCGTCGATGCACTTCCACAGTCTGTCCGTCTTTCTATATATGCTGACGACATTTGCATTTGGGCGTCAGGCGTGACACGTGTGCATGTACGGGCCCGGCTTCAGAGAGCGGCCACACTAACCTCGAAGTACCTTCATGAAAGGGGACTCGAACTGTCATCTGAGAAGTGCTCGTTCGTTGCCTTTACACGCAAGGACATGGAACGCTACGTAATTAGAATTAACGGACAGGCCATCATGTATGAGAAGGCACACCGATTCCTCGGAGTAATAATAGACCGCGACCTGTCTTGGAGCCCTCACACTTCCTATATGAAAAGGAAGTTGACGAATATCACCCACGTGCTCAGGTTCCTTGCGGGAAAATCGTGGGGTGTATCTGTACGAGCGATGCTCCAGCTTTACACCGCGTTATTCCTTGGATTCATGCACTACAGCCTACCAGTGCTGGGCGGAACAGGTAAAACTAATGTGCGTGTTCTCCAGTCGCTTCAAGCTCAAGCACTGAGAATATGCCTTGGACTGCCGAAGTGTGCATCCACAGCAGCGACAGTCGTCGTCGCACGTGATCATCCAATCACAACATATCTTCGTGTGGATGCTCTACGAGTACACCTAAGACATCTCGCCCGAATTCCGTCGCACCACCTAGCCTCTCTTCCCGTTTCTAGGCCACACTCCGAATTCAGCGCCATTATTGCTGCTCATCGTGCAGTCCTACCATCGGGTTTCACGCCTCCAGCAAGGCCATCATTACCATTGTGGTGCCTTCATCCCCTCGAAGCGCTCCTGACCATTCCCGGAATTAAAAAGAAAAACCACATGTCAACTTTAGCCTTACAACAAGCCACCCTAATGTTCCTGCATGAGCAACACAGCGGACGCCTTCACGTTTACACGGATGGGTCAGTTTCCTCTGTGAGCGCGTCAGGAGCAGTGATCATTCCAGCCAAGTCTGTCACCATACAATTCAAGACGTCCCACTTCACAACTTCGACAGCTGCAGAACTCGCCGCAATTCATGCAGCGGTAGAAGTCATAATTGCAGAACCTTCCCATGCATGGTCCATATTCACAGACTCCAAGGCAGCTCTTCAATGTCTGATATCGCCATTTCGTCATGGACCCCACGAGCAACTGGTTGCTGACATAAGAATTCTTCACCACCATGCCGTCGAGCAAGGACACAACATCACGTACCAGTGGATACCGGGGCACTGTGGGATCAACGGCAATGACCTTGCTGATAAATCCGCCCGATCTGCCCACGATGATAACCACTGTAGAGCAATACCATTCTCCAGGACCGACGCATCTGCAAGGCTTCAATCCCTAGCACGTGAACTTACGCGCGCACAGTGGGATTCGTCAGATTTCACCAATGCTCGTGTACGTAGTTTGCACCCAGACCTTAAGTTCCGCCTTCCCTCAGGAATACCTCGAGCTGAAGAGACACTTCTTTGTCGCCTGTGGCTTGGCGTTGCCTTCACAAACGCCTACGCATTTCGTATTGGAATGGCAAACGACCCTATGTGCGAGAACTGCGGCTGCGACGAAACGATCTCTCATCTTCTGTGTGAGTGTCCCCGTTTCAGTGGCCCCAGGAGAGAACTTACCGCTGCTCTAGACAGACTTGACAGGCGCCCTTTGTCCGAGCAACGAGTCTTGGGACACTGGCCATGTCCATCGTCAGCACGGAAAGCGCACAACGCGTTGTTGCGATTTTTACGGACGAGTGGTCTAAGGGACAGACTTTAAGCAGTGTCGCGTTTGTGTGCGTGTGTTTTTTTTCTCTTTTTCTTTTTTCTTGTCGTGTCTCCTTTCTGCTATCTTTCAGTCCCCTTACCCTTCTTCCCCTGCACAGGGTAGCCAGCCGGTCTCAGCACTGGCTAACATCCCTGTCTTTCCTCCTTTCTCTTCCTCCTCCTCCTCCTACAGTACCTCTACATCATGCCCCTGAAAATTGTCTAGGTTGTGAAGTAAATAATCCACAATACTTTCATCTCTAGCACGAGAGAAGTCTTTATTGGTAACCGGAGTGCTTAATTGCTTTTTCTACCTCGAAGGAACGCGTAAGACACACCATACGGTGGTCAGAGATACCTTCTTCTACAGATATATTGTAATTTTCAACCGAACGGCTAATAAAGACAAGATCCAATAAAGAAGCAGTATTATTTTGGATGCGAGTTGGTTGATTTACAATCTGGTGAACGTTAGCACTCAGCATTATGTCGGCCACGTAGTCAACATGGTCACGGGTAGCACTATTTGAGTATGGGCGATTCCAATCAATGTTTGGAAGGTTGAAATCGCCTGTTATAATGACTCTGTCATCCTGAAAGCGCGCCACATGATCACACAGACGATGCCAAAATTCATGAGGTGAATCGGGTGCCCGATAAACCGCAATCAGAACTATACAGCGCTGCCTACATGATAACTTCAGCGTAATACTTTCGTGATTATCAACTTGGAGCGTAAGCAAAGCCGGTATATTTCTTTTCACAAGTACGGCAAGTCCCCCTCCACGTGAACATCTGTCCTTTCGAAAAACTTGATAGGATGGTGGAAAAACACTTGCATCATCAATATCACTGTGTAACCATGTTTCAGTAATTACAACCACACTGGGGGCATAACGTAGAAGAATCGATTCGAGTTGCGTAGTTTTGTTTACGATGCTGCGCGCATTTATATTGAGGAGCCGAAGGTCAGAGTATTCAGACTGGTGACGTCACTTTTTGAAGAACCTTTCTCGGTTTGGCACTTTTATTCGACTGTTGTTGCTATCATCCCAATAATACAAATCACCATCGCTCAATTTATCGTGAACAAGGGTTACTTTCTTGCCTTGTTCCTTTTCGTTTTTGGCACTGTTCCACAACAGCTTTCGTTTCCTCAGTGTATTACGTGAGTAGTCATTCTGTATGACTATTTTCGTTCCTTTGAGCTTGTGTGCGTTTTTAAGAACAAATTCTTTTTCATTATAATCCTGAAAATATACTATCACAGGTCTTTGTTTACCGGGTTTACCGAGACGATGCCTTCTTAAGTATCTTATAAAAGAGAAATTCCTAGCTTCTGTTTTCCCATTGCTGCTGATTATGTTTGTCAGTGCACGATCTGCTTGATAAGTAGGTTTCTTATTTCTGCTCTCCGTGCGCAATATCTGGCAAAGGCATGGGTGCATTGGCAGGGAACGCTTGACGCCTGAAGGAATGTACGGTATTCTTGTGAAACAAGAGACATCTGCTGCTTTCGCTGATCTTGTGGAGAAATGGAGGAAAACCGTGAGCTCGAAATGTCTAAGTATAACCTCTATCTTATGTGGCGTGCAATATATTCCATTTTATTTTCTCACCTTGCAGCACAGATGGAGGGGTACTAGCTGCTAAAGATGATCATGACGAGACTACATACCTAAAGTTCAGCAGTGAGGCAGTAATAGTAGAACTTATCCACTTGAATACACTTAATTACACAAGATTCAGGAAAGATTAAACGAATCCACAAAGCAGACACGTAAGTAAAATTATGTGATGTTGTTTAATTACGTAGTGTGAAGTTCTTCACGAGAGCAGAAGTAAAGCGAAATTAGCAATAGCATAATTTTTAAGGGGTGACGGAAGAGTCCATGTGCGAGCAAGTTAATTTTTGAAACACACATTGTTGCACATGGACATTATTGTCCATCTGCAACAATGTTTGTTTTAAAAATATCTTGAGCGCATGATGCACCTAGCTCCAGCCACGGTGGTCCAGTAGCTGTGGCACTCGGGTGCTGTGCGAAGATCGCGGGATAGAATTCCGGCCGCGGTGGCTGCCTTTCGATGGGGGCGAAATGCTGAGGCCCGCGTATTGTGCGATGTCAGTGCAGCTTAAATAAGCCCAGGTGGTCTAAATTTCCGCAGCTCTCCACTGCGGCCTCTCTTATAATCACACCGTGGATTTGGGTCATAAAAACCCCTGTAATCAATCAAGCACAAAGCACGGTGCAAGAACGCGCTTAGAAGCTGACATGCAGTAGGTCACTGTGAACAAGTGCGATCGCTGCACTGATGTTTCGTTGTAATATGTTACATTTAGCGCTACAGGCAGCCTTCTATGACAACGTAATTTAGATGGTTTGCCTTCAGTTGTTGCCTATCGATCGCGCAATAATGTTGTTATGGCCCCTTCACGGCCACGATCACGCAGTGGTCGTTTCCATCTTGTTCTGTAATTAGAGCGCCTGTAAACCATGTGATGTTTTCTGTGAGCGCGAAAAATGTGTGTGTTGACATTAGAAGGCTTTCGTTTGGGGAATACTAATACAAAAGGCCAGGAAGAATCCCTTCCGTTTGGAATTTCAGTCCCCAAGCGGCCGCCATAAATATCAGGCAGCAGGTCGCGTTATTTCTCGTACTACGCATCCGAGAGCTCCTGACAAAGTCCTCGAGGCCGATTGTGTGCTATCAGCACATGTGTAGAAGGACTTGTTCATCAGTAATTCTATGAATAAAACAACAGCTTTGCGAATTTGGGTGGTCTGTTTTGGTGGTGCAGATTTAGAACACAGCATGTCGGTGTATTAATGCAAAATAAAACATTAAACCCACTCTGGCATGCTGAAACACCATCCCCCTAAATAGGCAACACGAAGTTTCCCGCAACAACTTGCACTTACCAGATAGCAGGGCCTACATGAAAGCCGGGAACTACGTACGGGCAGCTTCCTTGTGCGAGAGCTGTGGATGACTGGATAAGGTGGCTTGAAAAATAGTCCAGTCCTAGCGCGTTTATTATCCTCGTGCGAGTCCCACAACACAAGTTATTCTGAGTAGCTTATCAGGTTTGACGCAGCCATTGGAGTAACATTTCCTAAAAGGAAGTCGTGTTGTGTTAGATGCGCAACGTTTGCGCCCCTCGTCTTTAAGAGGGGCCGCACGATAAAGCGAGATAAGGTTGTTAGTGCGAAGGCCGTGCTTACTCTCTGTTTCGGCACAATCAAATGCGCCCACACATAGCTGATCAGCATAACGTGGACAATTAAAAAACTGCGGAACAGTACGCATGGCAAACTTTCCATGCAGACCAACTTTGCGGCAATAAATAACTTCGTTACATATTTCTTAAATCGGCACAGTCCACTACTTCATCCAAGGCGAATGAACGGGACCAGTGCAACAATAGATGACGATGTGTCGCGGTGTGTTTATAACACAAAGGCATTGCTTTTAAAACGAAAAATTCCCGTTCACCCTCTTCTCTTTTAGGACGTACCTACAAACAAATATATATGAATGACTGATTTCTAGGGTTTTAAGCCCTAAAAGGGCAATGCGCTTATGAGAGACGTCACTGAGGAGGGCACCGAAAATTTCGACTCCTTCGGATTCTTCAACTTGCACTGACATCTCACAGCGCATCGGCCTCGACCTTTCACATCCGTCGAAATGCAGCCGCCGCGGCCGGAATTCGATCCCGCGACCCTCGGATCAGCAGCTGAGTGCCATAACCAGTAGACCACCGTGACGGGGCACAGAAGTATACATGATTTCCTCAGAAAGATAAACACATTTCGCGACTTTCAGACACTCAACTGCAAACGTTATGTCAACATGAAGCTTTCTGTGCATTCTATGCCCGTTTACTCGTGGCGTCGTGACACAAACAGCCAGGCGGCAGTTTTTCCTTTCATGATCTTACCTCCACGTTGCAGTGAGCCACACACTTGACTGAGGGATAATTTTGAATGTAACATACTTCAAACTTACGGCGTGAACGAAATGATAGTAACCTTCGTGATTAATCTAAATAGGCTTTTTAAACACGAAATAGTTCGATGGCCGCAATGACGGGGAAATCATGGATACGACGACGGGGGAGTAAAGAAGAATTTGGCTGAAGATGTTTAGTAGCACAGCAATATTTGCAGGAGCAGTGGACCATCCCTATTTGCAGGCGTAACATGGAAGAATGACGGCAAGAAATCGCTAACGATCACAATTCTCCAGCAATAAATGTAAACAGAGGAAGGCCAGTGTGATTCGCTGAGAGAAATCAGCTCCTTGCAATGAACACCACCTCCATAAAGCATAAACAGGGCGAAATAGCGGAAATTAAATATTAACAGGAAAAACGAAAAGGAAACCGAGTTGTATATGTGCTAGGACAAGTGCACTGTGTCCCCTGGCACAATATACTAATGCAAAGATAAAATTTACTTTAAGGCTAACGTGGCTTTTGGTCTTCCAAGTACAGAAACAGAATTCGGTCACTTAGACCAGCCTTTATATATGTTCATGTAAAGATATGTAACCGGAGAGTGAACGATCCCTTAACTAGTCCTTTGCTTA
This sequence comes from Hyalomma asiaticum, assembly GCA_013339685.2. NCBI lineage: Eukaryota > Metazoa > Arthropoda > Arachnida > Ixodida > Ixodidae > Hyalomma > Hyalomma asiaticum. The sequence continues at coordinate 54,846,745 of CM023487.1, read as the reverse complement.
ATCATCAACTGAGCTACGATGAAAATTTCTCGACAAAATGTGACAAAGCTCTCTGCAACCCAGACAGTGATTTAAAGAAGGCAACTTAAAGGAAAAGCACGTAACACCAAAAAAATATAATTTGCTTAAATATCAAAGTTGATATTTCGAGATATAATCGCAGACATAAAAGAATACATCAAATACAGTATAACAAAAGTTGTTCCTAAGGAATGAAAAGCGAGCTCTTGACCCCTTCTCTTTCGTTATTTCACAGCTTGGGCCTCGTTGGGGCAGACTTGGTGCCTTAGGTAGCATGCGAGGGTTTATTGGGCAGTAGGCACCTCGCCATAAGATCACGCTCTACGTGACGCCTCCGGGCAGTAAGATTCTGCTCCACTTGCCGCCGTGGCTTTGAGTGGGGCTGCCTAACACTCTCAGGAATTCATATAAATAAACACCCAATTAAGTGGACGGACGGACGACCGCATACGTAGCCCAGCGGCACAGCATCGGACGCGTAATCCGAAGGTCGTGGGTTCGGTTCCCACCGAAACTATGTTTGTCTCTGTGCCCACTTTAATTCCTTTCTATTTACTCCACAATTACAATACTACAATAACGTCGCCTATGCTTTCCTAGGCTTCATTTTCTTCTGTTTGCTCATTACGTTGTTTCTAACAAATGAAAAACGAGCCTTTGACCCCTTCCCTTTCGTTAAAACAGCAGTAAATAACACGTAATCAGGATCATGGTATCAGCACCTGCAATGACAGACTGAAAATAGTTGCCCCGCCACGATGGTCTAGTGGTTATGGCACTCGGCTGCAGATCCGAAGGTCGCGGGATCGAATCCCGGCCGCGGCGGCTGTATTTCGATGGAGGCGAAATGTTGAGGCCCGTGTGCTGTGCGATGTCAGTGCACGTTAAAGAACCCCGGGTGGTCGAAATTTCCGGAGCCCTCCGCTACGGCGTTTCTCATAATCAGAACTGGTTTTGGGACGTTAAACCCCACAAATCAATCAGTCAGACTGAAAATAGTAAAGGGATCTCCGTTGAACTGTATTATGGCAAAAATGCATTACATAGTGTGGTGCAGGCTAACGCTTTGATGTTGCAGTGGGTAAACATTAAGCGTTAATATTTGAGAGATGGTGAGCGACGTGCCCTGACGTCACTAGCAGTGCTGTCTATTCGGCAAGCACAACGCAAGCACAAGCTCAAAGAAATAAGATGGGCGCGAATGCATGGTGCGAATGCTGTTGGCCAGTAATCGCCTGATCCGATAGACTTAAGCGAAATAGCCGTATGCATTCAGAAGACAAATGAGTGCATTAAATGGACCCTGCAACGTTTTGTGAACACGGAAAACGGTGTCGATCAGTCATTGAGGCTTCCGTGAAAACGCAAGCAAAATGTTACTGCACTGCACGCACCAGGGAACCTGCAATTCGCTTTTAAATGCAGCTAGAAGAGGCCAGCTTTTCTTTCAACAAATTACTTCAGAACCAACACCGACAACGTCGCCTGAGGCGGAACTAGCATAGGTGAATTCATGGTCGTGGCAGTATGCTCGTAATAATGTTTTTGCTCATTTGGAGTTAATCAAGCGAAAAAAAAATATAGGTGTCTTTCCTCGGCAACCCCCTTCCTCCCCCCCCCCTCAAAAAAACAAAAGCTAAGGTTGATCTCTCTCACACAGGAATCGGTATAACACGTAGTTGAAACCTGTCTTCGTGAAGTTGTGGAATGCATAAGCGGCGACCTGGCAAATCGGAAGGCCGGAGGTGGATTGGGTACTGTGAGCATTTATGTGAACACTTTACATGTAGACATCAGCGGCACCTCAACGTGGCACAGGAATCCTCGACAGATGTACACAATTAAGTGCTCAATGACATGCTAGAGAGGCGCGGGAGGTATGTGCGCGCAGCCCCGTCGAGCCCGACGGGCACATGACCTCAGAGAAGTATAACTTGCTGAGGCTAGTGGAGTCACGTGACGCGGCCTCAAGTTCTTGTGCGGCATGGTGAAAGTTTAGTTGCTCATGCTGTAAGGTGTTATGTATAGACTGCACGTGTACAGGAGCTTTACATGGAAGTTTTGATAGGAGTCATATATTCTGATGACAGCAAGCAGTGTACATATGGTCCAAAGGCTTTAGACTCAAGACTCAAGAGACTAGGAAGCGAGCGTGGAAGAGAAAAGTTTAGAGTGTCTGCTACCTAATATTAGCCTAGCTCTCATACTCTGATAAGATATAGCCTGAGTTGTGTCACTGTTTATTGCGGTTTGGAGAGGTCAAACCTCACAAATGAATGCTTTCTCGCTGTTAGCCAGGCTAAGCCGCGTCTAACGCAAGCGTGTCTAGAATGTTGCAGCATGTCAGATTCTTTTTTATGGTATGTCACAGCTCTTCCAGAGGCTCATAACATCGCTTCCATTGCTCTTAGTTTCTATCCATGCTTTCGTTCGCTCAATCTGTTCGGGCGTAAAGTAGTTCTTCCAGTCACCGACGATACCTTTCCGAATGTATCCAGGCCCTTCGTGCAGCTCACCAACAAGTGCTCCTGGAAATGCTTTTCCCTTTATGGGGAGTTCACCATCTTTTGGTGCTCTTTCCAACGCATTCTTCACCCTTTCCATCGGCTTGTCCGTAAAGAAAGCCTTCATGCTCTCCAGGCTGCATGCATTGATGACTTTCTCGAAGAGACTTGCGTCTTCGCGAAGGGCAGTTCCGTGTTTTTCGCCAAGAAAATCGGCAATCTTGAGCACTTCTCTCTTCGTGTCTTCTTTGAGTTGTTCGTACGTGACGAGGAGAACGTTGTCATCATCTCTACGCTCGTACCATGGAAGGAGGTGGTCGAAGTAATCTCCATAGATGACCTGAAATAAGATTACATATATATGAGAACAGAGTTCGACTCTAACGCACTGAGATTGGCTGTGATGTACACCGATAAGAAGTTTTTGTGGCCTAAGAGCGAGGGCTTGATTGCCGACCATTGGGGTCACAAGTTAAAAAACACGCGTATGTATAACTAGGTGCAGGCCATAGATAATTTTTAACAGCATTAGTGTAAAGTCGCACGTGTGACCTTGGTGCTCGCATCGTGATTTTCAGTGAAAACGGAGATAGCATTTTGGAATGAATGGCATCGCGCCGGTAGTATTCCTGCTTGGTATTGACGGAGAATAGTAAAGGCAGAATGCAAAATTTTGTTGCGCAAGTATAATTCAAGGCTTAATTTTATTATCAGTCACTAAGTGTGAAAGCTTCTTTGAAAGACAAGTCATGTGCGACAAGGGTGACAGAGTGTAGTTGGGTACAAGCGAACCACACCTTCTCAGGTGAAACCTAAGTGCTCTGCTACACGACAGTGATATCGGTAGTGACAGTGTTGTATGGCAGTGATACCAAAGAAAAAAATTACACCGTCTCCCCGAAGGGGACCATGGGGTGATGCGGAGCATCGCTGAGATTTTCGACGGTGCATTTAACGGCGGTGTTTACAGGTTTGCAGTGTTTTCGGAGAAACTACTGAAGCGAAGCGCGCGCGCGCGCTCTGTGCCCGCTTTATTTATTGCAGCAGCTGTTGGAGAGAGGGAAGGGAGAGGAGAGTCACGCATGCGTAGTGTGAGTGCGGACGGAGGCCGCGCACGCGCTCTCTCTACCCGCTTTATTTATTGCCGCAGCTCTTGGAGAGAGGGAAGGGAGAGGAGAGTCGCGCATGCGTAGTGTGAGTGCGGACGCCGGTTGACGCGTGACATACCCGGGAGCAAGAGATTCTCTGCATCTAAAACAAATAAGGAAACAGAAAATAAAAAGAAACGGAGATTGTGACCTAAGAGAGCAGGAGGGGGCAGAGATAGAGAGAAGATAGAATGAAGGAAGGTAATGATTACCTTGGTGTAGAGGAAAGAAATACTATATCTGCATGAAAAATAGTGCTTTTTTCTTTGCGTCTGTGTGGCTTAGTGCAGGTCATGTTAAGTGTGGATTTTTTTAAAAAAACGTCCCTGTTCCCTTGCTTAGCTTTGCGATGCGTTCCTAAGTTATTAGGGCCACGATGGTTATTGATATTTGCGATAGCAGATTGGCGGCCAAATGTTTTCTTATAAATAACATATTAGCTACTCCTGTTTGTTCCCTAATCCATTACCCCCGCTTTTTGGCTCCCATCATTAAACCTGTCATTGCAATTTTATTCCTGTTTGGGACTGACACAAGGTGCACTGTGGTGCGGCCTGGAAAAAATACGCACACTTGAACAACATCTTTTCGTCTGCATTTCTGTACCAGGAAAGGTGATTTACTTTTGTGTGGAATACTTCCCAATTAGCAGCATTCTCTGCCAATATCTCCCCAAGTTTGAGCTCTCAGCGTAACGTTCAACATTACGAAGTTGTCCAAAATTTCGCGACTGGTTGAGCTGGGTTGGCATCAATGTAGAGAAAGGTTCTAGTATCATAAGGTGTAGGTCACCCTTTAATGGGAACCAGTATCTCCTGTCACCTCAAGAGTTAAATAACACAGAAATGTCCATCTCCTTCTGTTAGAATTTGTTGCTTCAATAAGATTGATTGATTGATTTGTGGGATTTAACGTCCCAAAACCAGTTCTGATTATGAGAGACGCCGTAGTGGAGGTCTACGGAAATTTCTACCACCCTGGGGTTCTTTAACATACACTGACATCGCACAGCACACGGGCGTCAACATTTCGCATCCATCGAAATGCAGCCGCCGCGTCCGGGATTCGATCCCGCGACCTTCGGATCTGCAGCCGAGTGCCATAACCACAAGACCACCGTGGCGGGGCGCTTCAATAAGAGTTTGTTCTAGCACTTCAATCTTCAAATTTACTCATGCCTTCACCGCTGGACGGTGCAAGGAATATATTATAATGCAAAGGTAGGTGCATAACGCATGGATTCAGGGCAGCATTAGTGCATGACGAAAAATAATATTACCTGCTGCAGTAAGACAATGTGAGTGTTCGCTCACATTGACGATACGTTACAGGTGACTACAAAAAACTGTGTAAATGGACGGGTCCTCACTGAAAAGACAAAAATGAATGATCAAAAAGAAGCAACGAGTACTTAAGAGGTGCTTGGCTATGAGGAAAGTGCTCTGCAGGAAGGTCGTCATAATGTTTTAATATTTATGAACAACAATCATATTGGTTCGTATATTTTGATGTAACATGTTTGTGTATAGTTCGCGCACCGCTAAGGCTCTCGAAGGAACAATTACGGAAAGCCACCTAATGGCATTTCACAGTGTGAGAAGCAATAAAACAATGGAGTGGATAACAGTATATACCATACCTGTGCATCTACGGGGATTTCTCTGCATTATTCAGGGAGCCGTAGAAGACGCCAAAGAAGCGCAAAATTTTCCTTTAGCCTCAAGAATGTACGAACTATAAGAAGCTGTTTCCGCTCCACAGCGACATGTATTTTGGCCGTTGACAACGGCTATCTGACTGGGTTACATTTGCTGCTCCCAATATAACAACACAACGAAAACTGCGACAAGTCACTATAGAAGAAATTCCATAAAAAGCGCCCTCGCTGCACGTGGCCGTAGACAGAAAACTATTTTTACAGATGTAGTTATTGAGATAACATATTGCCATTCTTTAGCTTCATTAGGTACATTCGGCGATCAAGGAAGAAGGAAGAGGAAAGGAGGAAAGACAGGGATGTTAGCCAGTGCTGAGACCGGCTGGCTACCCTGTGCAGGGGAAGAGGGTTAAGGGGAATGAAAGACAGCAGAAAGGAGACATGACAAGAAAAAAGAAAAAGAGAGAAACAAAAGCACACACGCACACAAACGCGACACTGCTTAAAGTCTGTCCCTCAAACCGCTCGTCCGCAAAAATCGCAACAACGATCAAATTCGGAACAAGGCGTATGGCATAAAAAGCGGACGAGGATGTGGCATACATCACTGCTAGAACAAGAAAAGATATAAGGATATGTTGAGAGGGTCATCACGAAGTGCATGTTCTCGAAACATCAATAGAGAACTTGGTAGACACAGATGCTGTATAGCATGGATGTGTACAGTTCCATTCTATGCCCATTCGCAAATCAACTACGCCTGCTGCTGATTGGCGTGATCCCCAAAAAAGAGAAGCGTAAATGGTTCCATCCCTAAAATAACATTGCGACGAGATATGGACCCTTTGCGAAGTAAATTTCCGTTATGTGATGAGATACTGTGATTCCGGCGACCTAAGACAAGGAATTCGACAATAAGGGATTATTTGAGACCGTGTATTGCCATCATATATCTCAGCATACGATGCAAGCACAAGCATGTGCCTGTGTGTAGTGCTACGCGTGTTCGTGGTCTCACCACACAGAACCATATATTCAGGCAATTATGCATGTATACATCCACATCGGCTGACAATTTTTTTTCCCTTCCGGAGTGTTGCGGCTTTTTCTTGTTTCATAATGCGGAACAGTGCAACAGCGAACAGCGCAGTACCAGGCCTTGTTGGTACAAGGCCGAATCACAATCATTTTCTGTTTTCTTTCTTTGAACATACCTCTTATGCACGTGTCTCAGTTATGAGAGTGGGTTTTATCATCATAAATTATTCGCAAATATGTTCAATGATGTATAAATACACTGAAGCAAATCTATCGAGGCCGTACACCGTTTTCACATATATGCATACCTATTAGGCTCCTCGACGTCACTAATAGAACATCATTCGAAACAATGTTTGGCTTAATTTCGGTTTGTGTTAGTTCACATCACGAGGTATGTATTTTTCGTACGATCTCTCGTACGCAGAGTGCTGCTTTAGAACTTATCTTACGAAGGCCTCCTATATACTTACGCATATCGTACTGTACCTGCGCGTGCGAATAATTACTTGGGTGATATTAATTTTTCTCCAAGGTAGATTTTTATTTTCAGCAGCTATAATAATACGTCAATTATTTTCGTGTTTGAGCAGTTCTTAATGTATATTTGTTTAGCATGAATCGTAAATGTTTCTCCTAAGGCGGTAGCTTTTAGAGTATTATCAGTGAAAAGATGCCTTGCACACATGCAGACACGAATCGTTTAGTCAGAGGATTAAGAACAGTTTGGCAATGAAAATAATTCAGAGAACAAATCCAAGAAGGTGCTTGTTAAATGGCAAACAAGCCAAAAATAAAAAAGAAATCTTCACCTTGCCCGAGAGAAAGAGAGACAGGAACCTCTCAAAGGAAACGTCGGTGAACGTCTTGGGCGTGAGCCCCTTCGAGAAGTGGTAGTAGGAGACTGCGCAGTCGTACGGGTTTCTCGTGACGTATATGTACTTTGCCCATTCTACAGGAGGGAACGCTTCGATAGGCAAGTGCGTCGTGATTCCACCGCGTCTCAGCGGGTTTTCCGCCGCTGCCGCTCCGGTCAACTCGATGAAAGGACACATCAGGTTGAATTCGGCAGCGTCAGCGAGGGTCTCGCCATTGTGTAGAATGTTCCATATGATGAACTGCGTCCAATTAGTCCGCACTTGGGGTACGTCACGAGCACGATGTCACCTCTTCGTGGCTTGTACCCCATGGCTGAACGGACGTTTTCCTCTTGGAACAAGTCGTGGATCCACACACCTTCCACATACCTGCAACACCCGTCGTCCATTGCCGTACTGATGTTTCCTTAGCGCCTGCAATGTGTGCAAACACGCCAGATTGATATATATATATATTGCAAGCATAACATAAGAATTCCTGGGGAATAGAAGAGTGATATTGTTGATTTTAATGGACACCTGATTCTCCAACGCCTCGGGAAGATTGCTGATTAGCGTTTTATGTGGAAACTGGCAGCTCTGCGATGTCTGATGTACATGAAAACGGAGCAGTTTTAGTCTCTATATGCTGTGCTTTCGTTGGCAGTGCTCAAATAAAAACACCTCCCTGGAGGAAGAGAAGGAGGGAGAGTGGGAAGACGGTGGTGAGCCAGTGAGAAAAAGGGCTGGCTACCCTGTACAGGGGAAAAAGGGTGAGGGGAATGAAAGATAATGCAAACGAGACATGACAAGAAAGAAGGAACAGAAAACAATGATAAAAACTCGACACTGCTTAGTCTGTCCCTTAGACCGCTCATTCTTAAAATTCGCAACAACACGTTCAGCGCTTTCCGCGCTGACGATAGTCCCGGCCAGTGTCCCAAGACTCGTTTTTCGGACAAAGGGCGTCTTTCAAGTGTGCCTGGAGCAGCGGTTTGTAGTTCTCTCCTTTTATCACTGAAACGAGGCGCTCACACAGAAGATGAGATATCGTTTCGTCGCAGCCACAGTTCTCACACATGGAAGTTTGATTTACGTTTCACGTCGTTATTAACAAGTTCTCAAAATAAACTACAGCGATAACGTTTCCTCTTGCGTAAGACCGCATGTACTGTTAATGAAAAGTACGTACGGATCTTTACACTTCAAATATCGATAAATTGGAGAAATAATTGGTATATACTTGGTTGATGCCACAATGAGTCTACAATAATTGTGCAGACTGACAAAATTTAAGGAGATGAAGTGATCAGGAAAGGCAGCAGACACCATATCGGCAGTTTTGCATTTATGTTTCCCAAAACAGTACTCGAGAGAAACCCACGCTCTCCTCACCCAACTTAAATTTCCCGACTTGATCTCTAGGTCCCAGCGAAGCTTCACGTAATATGTTTTTCCACACGGTGAAATAACGCCAGGCCTACGCGGAATCGCAGGACAGTGACAGCGTAAGCTGGAGGAGCGACCTTCTTAGAGGCCATTGTAAACGCGTGGGGATCTGGCCAAGTGATCGGGCCATCAGGTATATCGAAGTGCCAAGTGAGGTTTGTTGAGCAAATATAAAATTTCTAATCGAAATTAAAAGAATTTCACCTTAATTGGGTATGTGCATTGGGTATGTGTCGACTTAAAGAGGAGAAGAAGAAGAAGAAGAGATCAGGTAAAAAAGGAAAACATTACCTGTTTTGATGGTAGAAGTGCACAAATAGTTTGCATAGTTCTTTTTTCCCTCTGTTTTACTTTTCTCCCGATTATTATTAATTTATTATTCTATTTTATTCGTCATGTTGTGGTATTTGCACAATATACCAGCTAGAAGTTAGCACTCCAGGTCTTGGCCAATCCCCCGTAGTGGGTATGCGCCATATTTGAAGGATCATCATCATCATCATCAGGTTGCTGTCGGGCTGCGCACGTCGCCTGTCCCTTGACGCATGTCGCGATACGAAAAACTGCTTCACAAGACAGCGCTGTGTAATAATGATGACGGTAAAGTTGAAGAATATGATTTCATAAGGATGATGTTGATGATGCCTCCGTAATGGGTACAGGACTAGAAAGCATGCACCGCTGTGCTCTTTCAAATGCTTCCTCTCACTCGCTATGCAATCCACTTTCCTCGACGCTTAGTGACGTATTACTATTTTGCCACGTAACATTGCATTTGTTACTTAGATTGCTCGGCAGGTTTTATACCTCTTTAGGTCTTTTAGCGACGATTTTTGAAGCATAGGCCTAGCTCAGTGGTCAGTGTATCGTGCCATGCACAGCCGAAAATGTATACGTGCTGGCTGGGCATCAGGATCAAAATGGTACCCAGCAATTCTGGAACGCCATAAGCAGTGGAGGCCCGTAAGAATTATTCAGTCGTATAGTGATCCATCATCACTTTTTATAGCGAAATACCTCATATCATGGGGCTCAATTGGAAATTCCCTTTTCGGTGTTCTTTGAAGGACATCCGAGAAATACACGGCTTCCCTGCAATGAATGAAAACGTGGTCTATATCTGCCGGCTGTTTATAGATTAGACAAGCAGTACCCCATGGTAAGAGAAGTCCTCCCTGTTTCATAAAAGTTTTAACCGATAACGTGCCCGTATGGAGCTTGAAGAAGAACGTTTTGGTTGCAGGTTGGACTGGCATTTTTTTAAACGCTTCCATACGTCAAGACCAGGGCCTCCACTGAAAATGGCCCTGTACATTGGAACAGGCAAGATAGTGTCATGTACATCATTATACAGTTTCTTGTGCCACAGGTACTCATTCGAAAAACGAACGCTGAAAAAGCGTACACTGTCAATAATCTCCTTAAGGAACCCACGTACTGAACCCGGCATGCTCTCTACTCCGACGACCAACTGAGGGAGTGCGTGTCGGAGCCTTAACTGGCACATCGTGCGTAATAAGGGATTTTCCACATCTCGAAAAAATAAAAACCTGTTGACAATCTGGCATATGAAAAGATGCGCCAGGCCTATTCTACCGTCTTTCACACGTCTGAAAAGATTAGTCCGGCTGCATCGTTCTCAGCTGGAGCCCCACGCGAAAACCGCAAATACTCTGCGTAACTTTTGCACATTTGCACGGGAGCAATGGGAGACTTGCATGACATACCATACCTTAGCAACCAAGAAAATATTACATATTGTGGCTCTAGCAAATATTGAATAGTGACCTGCATTCCATCTTCCAGATTCTCTGCTTCGGCTCCTCAGTCTGCTGCTACAGTACTCGTCATTCCGCTTATAAGCTTCAAGCGGTACGCCGAGATACTTAACAGGAATAGTCACCCATCTCACATTAGCGAACAAGTCATACATTGAGGAATTGAAGCAGCAAGAGTGTGTGCTTTAAAGGAGCTGACGGCTATAAAGCAGTTTTGAATGAAAGTGCGCTTGACGAATTCTTCTCGTGTACAAGGTAAAAGTCATCGCTTCAAGTGAGACTTAATTTTTGTTCACCTTTGTGCTTATTTTTGTAGTCAAGTTACCGTTGTTTTATTGTGTCTGGTAATAAAGAAAGAAAAAACGGGCGTAGCTCAGTGGTACAGTGCCCGACTGCCATGCAGACGGACGTGGTTTCGAATGCTTCTCAGTCCTGGCTGTATTTTTCTTAAATTGGCCAGATTGTGCTTACGGACACCGGCGGTGGCGGCGGCGGACAACTACGGCGCCAAAAACGGCCCTTCTGATCTCATAACAGCTTACGCTGTAAAACTACCTTTCTGAGTATACATTGGAACTTTGGCAACCATGAATTTGTACACAGCATTTGCATTACAAGATAACCCGAACGCAGGAGCTAATAATTGTCAAAACACTTTGAAGCTATACCATGTCATTTCTTGTTAAACGCACACAAAACGCAGTTTTCTGGAAAGATAATTTGTTACATGGCTGATCTAGCAATGAACATCTTGGACAAAACAAACGTAATGGAAATTTTTAGAAGCCATAAAAAGTAGAACGCTGCCTGTAAATAATGGTACTTCTGAAAAGGCGTTAGGATTTTGCTTTTGTTTTTTTTTACCTCTCAGACGCCGACTGGGTACCCTGACATACACATCAAAATTATTCTGTCTGTATACTAAGACACCGTTTGGCGTCGTTGGTTTAGTGTATGTCAGTAATTAGTAATACTCATTGCCAAGTGAGTTCTCCATCACATATTAGGAAATTGACGCGACGACAATACGGAATCCATAATCCTTCATCTCGTGTCTTCGCGAAGAATTACGTGCGAAACTGATTTCAATCTTACTCAACTTAGGCATACTGCATATGCTCTATATCACTAAACTTTAAAGTACGAGGGCTCTTTCATAGTACAAGGGGAAAAAAGAACGCACACTTTGTATTTGCCCACAAAATAGCTTACCTTAATATGTATAACAGCGCAATATACCTTACACTTTCAGCTGCCTTCTTAGGAGCGGCGTGGTCCAGTTCTGACAGGGCAGCTGAAAAGCCCGTGTTCAGTAGTCGCGGAATGTGTATATGGCCGGCCTAGCGTTCACCTCACCGTTTATTTCGGACATTTCGCGGATTCCTTGTGGTAAAAGCCATTTGTGGCACTTTATGACGCGTGGACAAGTATAGTGCCGATGTTGTGGCCATTTCTGGCATTCCAGAAAGCCACAAGGCATTTTATTCTTCGTGCTATCTTCCTGATAAGAGGGAAGCGCAGGTTACAACAAAAGATCTTATCTTTGTGTAATGCGCTCAGACATGTTGTGGTCAACTGAAACGCGATGACCTAAATATCTTGCACGCCTTATAACACCTATATTTTTGTACTATTTCTATACGCATAGCCGTTCGATTACATTGCGTGCTTATCTCTCCAAAATAGGTATATACGGTTTCGTGCAAGATTACGCTTAAATATTACACATTGCTGATGTGTTACACTGCTGCTGCTTTCGTAAGCCAGCGAGGTTTATTTTTAGCAAGCCCAAGTAAAAACTTCAAGCACTCTTAGTAAAACCTCCACTATTTGTCGTTTTTTTTTTTTGTAAACCTACGCGAGATGAGACCGTCGAATTTGAGTGCGTTGGTTGTTTTTCCAGGAGGGCATGATTTCTTCACCACCGCACACGTAGAGCGGGGACCTAGAGGGAGTTAATTAACTTGAACGAATTGTTTTCCGAATACTGCAATATTGTTTTCACACCAAGCTGTTAGCAAAATCATAAAGGCAGCGACCGTATGCAATAACTTCCATCTGTATGGAAAAAAATTTTACGCTACTTCCATGTCCATTAACAGCAATCAACGGTACGCAGACGCATGAGAGGACTTGGCAAGTTCAACGGGAATAAGCATAATTTCATTGAGCCACAGGACATTACCCACCATTTCCCTACCGTGTCCATCACAAACACTACCAAAACAATGGTGGATTCGGTCGATTACGACAGAGGGCGACGGTCGCTTTTTCGATATGGTCAGAGAAGCAATGTAAGGAATAGAACAACATGAAGGCGTAATAAAAAACTCTTGACACGCAAGTTCAATAAAGAACTATTTATTTCAGCTCGGAATAACGCGACACAAAATATACATATGTTTAAGCACCGCCTACATT